>JAWPHD010004708.1:0-180701 GCA_037043455.1 Cyrtodaria siliqua
ATTGGACACTACCTTGATACCATAGAACCCTTGATATCATAGGAAGCTAATATACTACAGCCATCACCCTAACCCTTCTTCGGCTTCACTTTTTATTGCATTTATAGCTTTTTCATTTTTCCAACACTCAACTTTGAATTATACGCTGTTGTTGTTGTTGTAAATTTATTTGCCAATATAACACTGGCTATGGTCACTATGTGCTTCTTCAAATACAATTGCTTTCACTTTGTGCTAATATTTTTGTGTGTTATGTTGAGCAAGTTTAAATAATTAATTATGGACAATGAGTCTTCCAGAATTTCTTAGGAATACTCCAAATGCCATTCTAATCTCGATGTTTGTTGAGTCTGCTGCACTGTCTATGTTTCCCATTAGAACCTGTAGCTTTATATGATATATTTCCAGTCTGTCTCTTGCTATAATATGTTCAACTGTATTTTCAAGCTGTGTTCTTTCTTTAGTTAATCTGTCACAATTGTATACATAGTGTTCAATAGTTTCTTTCACCTTACAAAATTCACATAGCTCTGACTTTTACCTTACAAAATTCACATAGCTCTGACTTTTACCTTACACAATTCACATAGCTCTGACTTTTCAGGGTCTGTTTTACTCATATAATGGTTCAGCTTGTGACACCACTGATTAATTGATTGATGATCACTGTTACTTCTCTTTCTTCGTCAACTATCTTCCTTTTCTTTATATTTGAATAATATTTCCTGATGTAGATGAATTTTCAAAAGAACGTTGCCACTTTTCTTCTAACCCTTTTTTCATTAAGCTGATGATCTCTATAGAAACGGTCTGCTACTCCTTCATAAAAGTCTTCTTTCTTGTCTATCATTTCTTTAGCTGCCTCTTTTTCCAAATGGTCTGCTAATTCATTAATTTATACCTTCAATGTTTTTATGACCAGGAATACAATGAATAAAAATGCTATTTCCTTTGTCTTCTAGCAATGCTGTAATTCTTTGGATGTTTAAAATTACTTATATTTGTGTGGTCTGGGATCCAAATGCTGCAGTAATAGCTGGTTGACACTCTACAAATACTTGTATTTGTTTCTTCCATCATTTGTGGTTGATCTACCAAGTACTGCATTCCTAATTCTATTCCCATTATATCACCGATATAAAATATTACCGTGTGAGCAGATAGCTTTCTTGAAACACACCGGTTCTGAATTTAAGCCCTCCATGAAAATCACTACACCTGCTCCTGTTGGACCTGGGTTTCCCAAAGCTGATCCATCACTGAACATGATTACACTATCGTCTGCCAAAATACTTCCACCAGGTGCATATTTTTGGAATTTTAGAAGTCACTCTCCCGCCAACAACAGGGACATTTTATAAATGTAATCCGTTTTGAAGCCTACTAATTATATATGGTAAAGTATGTATGTAACTTACATATGTGTTGCAAATCTAAACTCAACAACTATAATATTACTGCCTTATCCGGCCAGGCAAACATCGCCCGATTGTGTTTCGAATTATGAGTTTTTAGCTCGACTATTCGAAGAATAAGAGAGCTTATGTAATCACCCCGGCGTTGGCATCGGCATCCCACATCAAGGTTTGCGTGTAAGCTGTGTTTACAAGTCTATATCTCTTACATTTCTTATCCTAGCACAACCAAATTTGGCCATGGGCTTCCTTATAGCATTATCTTAAGGGCTGCTTAAGTAATTTTGGTTCCTGTAACCCCTGGGCTCCCATGGAACCCAAATTCTGATAGCCCTTAAAATGTGTCTGTTTCACATCAAATTTTGCATGTAAGCTGTGTTTACAGGTCTATATCACTTACATTTCTTGTCCTAGCTGAACTAAATTTTGGAATTGTTTTCCTTATAGTATGTCATGTAAAGGGTTGGGTAAGTAATTTTGTCTTCTGCAAGCTCTGGGCTCCCATGGAACCCAAATTGTGATGGCCCATGAAATGTGCAATAAAGGCAGATCTAGGTTTGCATGTAAGCATGTATATATCTATAATTTTGGTTTGGGATTTCTTATAGCATCTTATTCTTACTTCACCCATATTGGGGCATGGGCTCCCTCCTCCCCCACATATTTCTGTGTTGTTTTAGTCAATTCTAACACATATATGTTTCCCCCACCCCATCCCCCGCCTCTCTACCCCCTTCCCCCACTTTTTTGTTTGTTTTTAACATATTTCTGTGTTGCTTTTGTCAATTCTTACGCATGTTGCCCCCTCTACCCCTGCATCCCCCCCCCCCCCCCCCCCCACACACACACACACCACACACACACCACACACTTGAGACTTCTTTACTTTTTTTTTACATATTTCTGTGTTGTTTTGGTAAATTCGTACACATATATATTGCTCCACCCCACCCCCTGCCTACAACCCCCACCCCGACACACTCGAAACTTTTTTTTTTTACATATTTCTGTGTTGTTTTGGTGAATTCTTACATAGCTTCTTACACATATATGTTGCCCTCCTCTTTTACATATTTTTATTTTGTTTTACCATACTTCTGTGTTGTTTGTTCAATTCTTACATTATAGCTTCTTACACATATATGTTGCCCTCCTCACATCCCGCCTCTTCCCCATCCCCACTCAAACCTCGATTTTTAATTATTATTATTTTTTTTACATATTTTGTGTTGTTTTGGTGAATTCTTACATAGCTTCTTACACATATATGTTGCCCTCATCACCCCTTCTTTTTTTACATATTTCTGTGTAGTTTTGGTCAATTCTTACACATAGCTATGTTGCGCTTCCAAACCCACCCCACATTGTTTTAGCCGTGTTTTTTGATGGTATATACTAGCTATATAACTTATTATTCTCTGAAAAATCGAATAGTCGAGCTGCGCTGTTCTCCGACAGCTCTTGTTTAAGTATGCGTTACTAAATATAGACTGTTAAACGTCACACATGCATAATTTTATGACCTCTAGACATGGAAATAGTTTGGAAGAACGGTTTTGTGTTGTAAATTTACCTGTTGTTAGCGGGAGAGTGACTTTAAGAGCGTAACCTTGAGTTTTAATGCCTGGTGAGGACAGCAGTTAAACAGATTGAAAGGCCAAAATAATCCCAGAAGCAGGGAATTGAAATAGGAGAACTAAATAATATGAGTATTGGCATTTCTCATTCAATAGCTATGAGAGTCTCGATTATTAGTTTATCACTGATATATTGTTGACAGCGGGGATTGCTACAGGATTGTTGAGTCAATGACAGACTTTGGTTGATTTTTCACTGGTCAAGTCATCTTCATTTTAAGAACATATCCATCAGTTGTCTAGTTTGGCCTAACAGCCACCGTGGACAGCCTCTATTTTGATTAATGACCCTTTATTACAGAAGATAGATGAGCTATATGTAGTTGCAGGCAAACTATGTATTTTGTTTTGTATCTGTGTACTTGTTTTTCAGGATGTATTTTAATGTTTCTGCACAAAAAGCCCAACGTTTGTTTGGCTTCATTATTATTATTTTTTTGGTCAATGCGTTTGCTGGAGAGATCTTCAGAAATGTCTTCTCCCAAATATTTGTGGTATTGGCCGTTGATTCTAATTGGGTTTTGTTATGGAAATATTCTGCTTGAATAGAGATTTTTGATTTAGTTATGTGTTGTTTCCAAGATCACTATCTACTTCCCATTTTGTACTGCATTTAAGTGCGAAGATTATGACTATACTTCTTCTACAACAATCCTTATAATAATAATAATATCTTTATTTTCAGAGGATGACATATTTGGCTAATAGCCACTTTAACACATGGTGCTCATAGGAAACATCATATATATAATAACTCTTACTCAAAAACAAACATATTAATATAATATGGTGCATGGACGAAACCTACTACCGGTACTAACAATTTGTCTACATAACAGTTACTGACGATCATTTGCTGTATTTATGACAAGTGATTGGGAGCAATTGTCTAGGAAGCATTTAATCCAGCATTGTACTCCCCTCTAATGACACAGTATATGGGACATTCAAAACAATATTAATACTTTGTGTATCTTTTTTAAAAAAGGGGCTGGCATGGCCCAGTGAAACTGGTGGACCCGGGTTCAAGGCTCACCAGTTCCAATGAGTTTCGTTGATGTGCTCTTGTGTGAGACACCTTTCCGTAGCCTCATCGGTCATATGGGGTCAGATGGGGACGTAAACCAGGCAGTCCTGTGTATTAAAGTGTATCCTAGGCCAGTTGTGTTTTATCAATTGATTAACAGATTTTTTTCCTAAAATGTGAGGGTAGGAGGAAAAAAAATTAAAAAAAAAATTAAGATGGTGACCCAAAAAATGCCATTTTAATATGTTACTGTAGTATTTCATACCTCGACGAAACACATAAAAATAACATTCAATTCTTAAATTTTTAACCAACGTTATTTCACAGTTTGAATAAGCACTTTCATACATCCAAAAATCATTGTTTTTGCTTCTTTGTTTTTTTAGCATTCCGTGTGGATGATTTTAAGGCTCTGTTGAAGCAGGAGAGGCAGATAGGTCTCACAATACTGAAAGTTTCTCTCAGTTGCCTGACTTTTTTTTTTTTTTGGGGGTTTCGGCAAAACTTGCAGTCGGTGGGTCCGTTAATCTAAAAATAAAAAACTCTGGCCTTATGAGCCTGTTAAAGGACCATAGGAATCTGTTTGTTAGTAAGAATATGGAGGGTTACCGGATTTCTCCCTGTGACAGCTCTAAATAAGCTAAATGATGTGTTGATGAGCTGTAAACATTTTTCAGTTCAGCTAAATAAAATATGCATATCAGATCAAGTCTTTTAAATGTGTAAATTTTGTGTTTCAGGAGAGGTTCCTGCTGGTTTGAAGGTTCACCCAGACGGGCAATACATTGTTTATCCTCTAGGATGTGCCGTAGTTATAGAATCGGTTTGCGGAACAAAAAAACCATATTTGCTATGGGGACATACAGACTGTGTAACATGTATATCTATCTCAAATAGTGGAGAACTCCTTGCATCAGGTCAAAGGACACATATGGGATTCAAGGTAGTGTAATATGTTAAATATTTTGGTTATTTTGTGATTTTATATAAATGTTTTACAAATAATCAGATACATTGTATTAGTAAATTTGTCTCCAAGATCTTGATTTTATAATATACCCATCCCAATTTCTTTAGCCACATTCATTTTTTTGGTTTTAGTGGGTAACTTATGATTTCTTGTTAGCTCTACTGGCCAAGCAGAGCTTATGGGATGTTGTGTTGTCCGTCGTCTGTCTGTTGTCCGTTAACTTTTCTTCAAACGACTTCTCCTCAGAAACCGCTTGGCTAATTTTGACCAAACTTCACATGGATGATCCTTAGATGAATGCTTTTTAGATTTGTTAAAATTAGGTCAGCGCTACATCCAAGATGGCTGCCATTACCATATATGGTAGAAACCTTAAAAAATCTTCTTCTCCAGAACCGCTGGACAGATTTCAACAGTTTTTCTTTTAAAATGACTGCCAACACCTAGGCTATCAAGTTTGTTCAAATAAAGTCCCCGGGGTAAAAAATGGCCGTGCCCCGGGGGTCCAAAGTTTGTATATTGAGGTTTTGCATGTTTTTCATAAGGACATATAGGAAAAAACTTTAAAAAAATCTTCTTCTCTGAAACCACAAGGCACAGAGCTCTCATGTTTTACATGTAGCATCAGCTTATGGTCCGCTACTAAGTTTGTTCAAATGGTGACCCTGGGGTCAAATTTGTCCCCGCCCCGGGGGTCACAGTTTTACATAGACTTATATAGGATTTATTTTTTAAAAATCTTCTTCTCGGAAACTACAACAGCCAGAGGTTTGATATTTTTCATTTACTATAAGCTTATGGTCCTTTACCAAGTTTGTTCAAATGGTGACCCTCGGGTCACATTTGACCCCGCCCCAAGGGTCACATGTTTTACATAGACATGTATAGGGAAAAACCTAAAAAAATCTTCTTATCTGAAACTGCAAGAGCCAGAGGTTTAATATTTTGCATTTGCTATAAGCTTGTGGTCCTCTACCAAGTTTGTTCAAATGGTGACCCATTGGTCACAATGGGCCCCACCCTGGGGGACACAGTTTTACTTAGGCTTGTATAGGCAAAAACTGAAAAAAATATTCTTCTCTGGAACCACATGGCACAGAGCTCTCATTATTACATGCAGCATCAGCTTATGATCCTCTACCAAGTTTGTTTAAATGGTGACCCTGGTGTCAAATTAGGACGCGCCCGGGGGGTAAAAGTTTTTAATTTTTTTTTTTTGAATTTTTTTTTTTTTAATTGTTTCAATTTTTTTTTTTATTTTTTTTTTTAAATTTTTAAATCTTTTTTTTGATTGATTTGAATTTTTTTTTTTCATTATCTTTTTAATTACTTGACACTAAAATTTCTTGTTGGGGCTACTCGTCCTCAATGCCTTGTTGAAATACGACGAAACTTGGCAGGAAGCATCGGTAAGATGTCTAGTTGTGCATATCATGCTTTTGTTCCAGTTCGCTGATTTTTCACGGAGTTATGGCCCTTTGACATTTTTATTTTAAATTTCTTGTCGGCGCTACTCCTCTTAAACGGCTTGTTGGATTTCTACGAAATTTGGCAGGAAGCCTCAGTATGATGTCTAGTTGTGCAAAGTGCTGTATATCAATGAAATCTTGGACAATTTCGAAAACCAGCTCGATCTTGTTAGTAATAACAGAGTTATGGCCCTTGATTTGTTGAAAAATGCTATATTGTATTTTCCTTTAGAAGAGAGCTATATCTAGCTATATCTATCTAAATCTATAAGAGCTCTTTTAGCCAGTAGAGCGTCCACAGGCCCTCTTTGGCCTCTTGTTTTAAATTTTACAACAGGTAGGAATGTTTGAGGATTTTATTTCATATATAATCATGTAAAAAAAAACCAAGTTATTTATCACCTTGCCGCTTCATTTACTCATTAATCTAGGGGTGGGGGATCTTGCTAGTATATTTCGAACTTCTATATTGATATCAGAATGAAGGATAACAGTGGAACTTATTTTTAAAATATTTTATTTTTATCACATCAGTTAGCATTACTGGTATGTAATTTTTTACAGGCTGCTACCATAGTCTGGGAATACAGAACACAGCAACCTTTATATCAGCTTCAGTTGCACAAAGTGAACATACAGGCTCTGGTATTCTCTCCCAATGATCTGTACCTGGCGTCACTCGGAGGACGTGATGATGGCAGGTATGTATACAGTGATACAGTGATGTCTGCCGTACACATTTCCCACAACATGCTGCATTTCATTCTGTATTTAAGAGACTTTATGACATTTCTATGGGTGAAATATCGTCCCAAGACTTAAGCATAGGTACACGTTTTGAAAGATATAGTCACTGTTTTTCCAATAAAGTCTGAACATCATATCTTTTCTTTGCTTTTTCTGAAAAATAGAAACATTTGTACTAAAATTTGAAGATAAAAAGAAACCGTTTCTGTTTCATCCATAAACTGGTCCAAATATCAAACAGACTGTGGTACCATAGCAAATATAAAGTATTTCTATACAATCAATTGCCTCCCCCAAGAAAATTTTGAAAATTAGGAGGCAGATGATGCGTTCTCAAGCTATATTTCAGCGTTAATATGGCATTTTGAACTTTTATTTTTTCACTTTTGCTGACGAATTGTACACATTGGCGTACGTGCGCCTGACTTAACCCTGCCTTAAGTCAAAATTTCAAATCTCTCTGAATTTCCGATAAACTAATAGTTATACCAGAAATTGAGTATGTGAAAGCATTATGCTAAGATGAAATGCAAACTAAACAGTTTTATTAGTATAAAACATATTTTTATGGGAAAATGTATTTCGAAAGTTTACACTAACCACAGCTTAAGCTAACTGATCTTTGAACAACTGGGCCCAGCTGGACTCTTGAAAAAGTAATTAAAGGGACATGCGAACATTTTGAAGTATTTTTGTATCAGGCATTAAAATTAGCACCTCAATTTATAAATCTTGTATCATTTTGACTTAAAATCTGCATGCATTTAATTAAATGAAACATTATTCAATTTGGAGTTAAAACATTTTCATCAAAATATACCATATTATAGGTTCAATATGTAGCCCAATGTATGTATGTATGTATGTTATGGCTGCACACCCTGACTACAGCAAGAGCTCAGCCCAGCTGCTGTCCTCTGGGTAGAGCAGGTTATTCTCAGTCTTATAGTATGTTGTACTGTAATTGTATTACAAATTGTACTGGTTATTCCAGCATTGTTATCTGGGACATGAGTAATGGTGATGCCATCTGTGGTGCTCCAGCACAGGTGGAGAGCGCAGGCAACACGCTGTGTATGAGCTTCTCCAACGTCAGAGATGATGTGTTTGTCACTGGTGGAGAGTAAGTATTAGTTCTATAACATTTACATGACATTAATTTCATCATGTTCTCATTTTTTTCTTTTCATTATTCAGTACTAAAATTATACAACTAACTGGATAATTTTAATGAATGGTATGTCGCAATGCATTTAATTTTGCGTTCTTCTTTTATGTAAATTATTTGTTGAAAACTCATTGTGAAATGATAAACTTTGATTGATTTGCTTCAAACCATAATTCAGGGCAGAATTTGCTAATGGCACATTTAGCTTTAATAGCGATTGAACTTGGTTATATACTGGAAGTTAAATATTATTGAAATAAGTAAGTATATGATGTCAGTTATTAAAACATTGTGAAATACGCATTTCAAGTAATAAAACATTGTGAAATATGCATTTCAAGTATTAAAACATTGTGAAATACGCATTTCAAGTATTAAAACATTGTGAAAAATGCATTTCAAGTATTAAAACATTGTGAAATACGCATTTCAAGTATTAAAACATTGATTTCAAGTATTAAAACATTGTGAAATATGCATTTCAAGTATTAAAACATTGTGAAATACGCATTTCAAGTATTAAAACATTGTGAAATATGCATTTCAAGTATTAAAACATTGTGAAATACGCATTTCAAGTATTAAAACATTGTGAAATACGCATTTCAAGACATACATCAATCTTATGTGTATCCCTAAAGAAACTTTTTTCCTGGAAAGTTTTAGTCATATCTGTAGATTTTGTTTGTCCTTCCTGTATAAGTATGATGTGCATTAATCTATAACTGGTGTGATGTGTTAATGTCGGCTGCTTAAATAAAATTACAAGTCAAGACCCGTCCACACAGAGAAATGGGATTCAGGTATAAATTGTGTATTTTTAAGCAATGTGTACATTTTACATTTCAAGTAAATAATCCTTATAGAAAATAAAACTATTGGCTTAGTTATTTAAAGGACATTTATATTTTATTAGGTCAACACTGAGAGTATGGGAATTAGATGTAGAAAACAGAAAAATCCGACCATCAGAGGTGGATATGGGACAAATCAAGAGGAGAGTGGAATGCATACAGGTGATCTATGTTGTCATATTAAAGCTTGGTTCACTGGTCTGAATCTTCAATGAAATTGCTTTAGACTCTCTGGTAAGTAATCATACTTTACTGAATTACAGACAGGACTGAAAACATATTAATCTGATTAAATTATCTTGAAGCTTTGCTTGAGGATTAAGGAGTGTCTGTGGCCAGGACACTTTATGTGAGGAAGCCATCCACTTGGCTTGCGGAACGTTTGGTTCTATCCAAGTTCCCGCTCGAAAATTGCCTGTAGAGGTACCTGTGGTCTTCCTCCACTAATGGAAGCTGGGAAGTCACCATATGACCTTAGCTGTAGGTGCAGCTATAAAGTCCAATTCAATCCAATGTTTGAGGTTTACTCAGGGACAGTTTCGTTCTAAGATGAATATTGTGTTCTAATTATGCAGCAAACTTATATATAAACTATAGTCAGATTATTAAGTCTAAGGTAATATTCTTAGTTGATTAGATACACTCTTTAATAGTATATTTATTTATATATGTACTTGTTTTTGTGTTACCAGATGGACGACTGTAATCCCGACAGTCCATTCTTTTTCTGTGGAACCTCCACTGGCGACATTCTGGCAATCAACATGAGAACTAAACGCTTCCAGTTTAAAGCTCCCGAGAAGAACAACTTTGAAAATGGAGTAACTGCCCTTGCGTATCTGAAAAAGAACAATTTTCTTGTTGGTACCGGCTGTGGAAAACTATATGAGCTGAAATTTCCTCTTCCAGATTGCAAACAAAAGCCATCGAAGCCAAAGAAAGTCAGGTTAGTATTAGAAACGAGAATGTATCCTTAGTTTATATAATTACGACAACCTGGGTTTGTAGTATCCTCAGTTGATATGACAAGCTAAGTATCGAAATATCCATAGCTAATGTTTATTTATATTTAGCTGAAATGACGCATTAGGTTTTAATTACCTTAGTTGATGTTTGAATACTCTTTAGCTGATATGAGGAGATAGGTTTGAATTATCATCTTTAGTTGATGTTGATATGACAAGTTAGGTTTGATGTGTCCTTAGTTGGTTGGACAAGCCCCTTAGTTGATGTTTGAATACTCTTTAGCTGATATGAAGAGATAGGTTTGAATTATCATCTTTAGTTGATGTTGATATGACAAGTTAGGTTTGATGTGTCCTTAGTTGGTTGGACAAGTTAGTTTTACTTACAGTATCCTTAGTAATATGACAAACTAGGTTTGAAATGTCCTTTAATAGTTGAAATGACAAGCTAGGCTCGCAGTATCCTTAGTGATATGACAAACTTGGTTTGAAGCTATGTTGAAGTATTCTTAGTTGTATGACAAAATCGGTTTGAAGTTTCCTTAGTTGATATGACAAGCTATGTTTGAAGTATCCTTAGTTGATATGACAAACTATGTTTGAAGTGTCCTTAGTCGATGACAAGCTATGTTTGCACTATCTTTAATGATATGACAATTGAATTGGGGTTTTAAGGCGCACCAACATGTGAAAGGTTATATGGCGCCTAACAGGAATGAACATGCCAGGCTTGTCCTCCATGTACATTGAGATAAAATATGGAGAATGGGCTTAGAAACTTCTCAACTGCACAAAATAAGATATATATTCGCAAACTGTGTACCTTTGTTTTAAAAGCATTTAAGTTACGAAATGAAACACTATACAGAAATTAGCTATTTCTAAATATAATGTATGTAATATATGTGTTAAGGAAATTGTGATTGTAATTTATTTATGCAAGGAAGTGTTATGTAAACGCCTTCTCATTGTATCAGCTCAGTTAAGATAAACTGCATATTTGGACATGTATTGTTTGTAATAACTACACTGTTGCCATGCTTTGTAATTGTATTTTGTATCCTCATGGGCTTTAAGCCTATTGGAAATAAAGATCTATCTATCTATCATTTATTGTTTTTCTGCCACCTCTTTAGTAATTTGAGCGAGATGGCACCTGAAACAATGCAGGGATCATGATGAAGACCTTTAATGAGCATGCCTCCTGCACCACACAAATTCATGTTCATTTTTATCATTTTTCGTTGGGTTCCACCCTCTGCCTACCCCTCCAATGGGATCTGTGACCCTATTATTTGCCCCTGAACCAAACGGGGGCCCCGGAACCACACAAGGCAGTGATATGACAAACTCTGAAGTTTCTGTATTTGATATGACAAGCTAGGTTTGGTGTGTCCTTAGTTGATATGACAAGCTAATTTTGATCAGTTGATATGACAGGCTAGGTTTGGTGTGTCCTTAGTTGATATAAGCTAGTTTTGATTAGTTGATATGACACCTATGTTTGGTGTGTCCTTAGTTGATATGACAAGCTAGTTTTGATTAGTTGATATGACAACCTGTTTGGTGTGTCCTTAGTTGATATGACAAGCTAGTTTTGATTAGTTGATATGACAAGTTAGGTTTTGTGTGTCCTTAGTTGATATGACAAGCTAGTTTTGATTAGTTGATATGACAACCTATGTTTGGTGTGTCCTTAGTTGATATGACAAGCTAGTTTTGATTAGTTGATATGACAACTTATGTTTGGTGTGTCCTTAGTTGATATGACAAGCTAGTTTTGATTAGTTGATATGACAAGCTAGGTTTGGTGTGTTCTTAGCTGATATCACAACCTATGTTTGGTGTGTCCTTAGTTGATATGACAAGCTAGTTTTGATTAGTTGATATAACAAGCTAGGTTTGGTGTGTCCTTAGTTGATATGACAACCTATGTTTGATGTGTTCTTAGTTGATATGAAAACCTATGTTTGGTGTGTCCTTAGTTGATATGACAATCTAGTTTTGACTAGTTGATATGACAAGCTAGGTTTGGTGTGTCCTTAGTTGATATGACAAGCTAGTTTTGATTAGTTTATATGACAAGCTAGGTTTGGTTAGTTTATATGACACGCTAGGTTTGGTGTGTCCTTAGTTGATATGACAAGCTAGTTTTGGTGTGTACTTAGTTGATATAACAAGCTAGGTTTGGTGTGTCCTTAGTTGATATGACAACCTATGTTCGATGTGTTCTTAGTTGATATGAAAACCTATGTTTGGTGTGTCCTTAGTTGATATGACAATCTAGTTTTGACTAGTTGATATGACAAGCTAGGTTTGGTGTGTCCTTAGTTGATATGACAAGCTAGTTTTGATTAGTTTATATGACAAGCTAGGTTTGGTTAGTTTATATGACAAGCTAGGTTTGGTGTGTTTTTAGTTGATATCACAACCTGTTTGGTGTGTCCTTAGTTGATATGACAAGCTAGGTTTGGTGTGTTTTTAGTTGATCTCACAACCTGTTTGGTGTGTCCTTAGTTGATATGACAAGCTATTTTTGATTAGTTGATATGACAACCTGTGTTTGGTGTGTCCTAAGTTGATATGACAGACTAGTTTTGGTGTGTCCTTAGTTGATATGACAAGCTAGGTTTGGTGTGTTCTTAGTTGATATCACAACCTGTGTTTGCTGTGTCTTAGTTGATATGACAAGCTAGTTTTGATTAGTTGATATGACAAGCTAGGTTTGGTGTGTCCTTAGTTGATATGACAACCTATGTTTGATGTGTTCTTAGTTGATATGACAACCTATGTTTGGTGTGTCCTTAGTTGATATGACAACCTAGTTTTGACTAGTTGATATGACAAGCTAGGTTTGGTGTGTCCTTAGTTGATATGACAACCTATGTTTGGTGTGTCCTTAGTTGATATGACAAGCTAGTTTTGATTAGTTAATATGACAAGCTAGGTTTGCTGTGTCCTTAGTTGATATGACCACCAGGCCCTCTTCTGGGCATCGCCAATGGCGAAAGAAAAAAGAAAATGGCTCTAAATTTCAAACTTTGGCAAAAGTGTTTGGCGACATCGAAATTGCCAAAAAGCCAAACTTGTTAATTTCTCTGCTGTAATCGGCCTGTCACAAATAGACCTCAGATATGACAACCTATGTTTGGTGTGTCCTTAGTTGATATGACAAGCTAGTTTTGATTAGTTGATATGACAAGCTAGGTTTGGTGTGTCCTTAGTTGATATGACAACCTATGTTTGATGTGCTTTTAGTTGATATGACAAGCTAGTTTTGATTAGTTGATATGACAAACTAGGTTTAAAGTGACCTTAGTTACAAACAATTTCTAAGGAATATTTAAAGATTGAACTACATACATGTGTGTTTGTTTACAGGTGCTGGCAGGATGAAACTGTGAAGAGTAACAATGAGGCAGCCATCACATCTATAGCATTGAGGGGAGCTGGACATCAGGTAATACAAATATAATTTTATATAAGATCATTGTACATGAAGTAACTAAACTTAATACGGCACTTTGGCATATATTAAATTAGGTCATATTGTGCGCGCATAATTTATCATGACCTTGCAAATATAATATTTTTAGCACAATATTAGTTGTGATTATTAATGATTTGTTGTGTCTAAAAGGAAAAAACAGTATAATTTTAATCAAGATAAATATTCAGATCATTTGTTGTGATTATGCCACCACCATGATTGATTCTTTATTTGTGCCTGTTTTTTCCCAGCAACAAGTATGGTATTATGAAATAATGAAAGTGCCTTGTTGTTTTCAGTTTTTTGTTGGTACAGCCAATGCCCGTATGTACAAGTTTGGATACGACTGCAAAGTCCAAGGTCCAACACCAACGTTTGATAACGTTGAACTCGTAAAAACCTGCCACTCAGATAAAGTAAACGATATAGCTTTCCCAGGGTAAGTATGCTATACTGTAGCCTAGGGCATTTTATGTTTGCCTCTGCAATCTGTTAATCAGGGGTTTTTTTCCTAAAAATTGTGAAGTCCCAAGCCTGGTCATTTTGTGAAAAAGTGTGCGATGACTGTCTAATTTGTGAAAAAAATATCGAAGGATTCATTGTTAAAAGTGATATTAAACTCAATACATACATACATTTTACAATTAATCAGCATATGGTACATTTTAGATAAACTTTCTTGTGTATAAATGTATCAAAAACAATATTGAGAAAGTAAGGGTGGAAAATGTTGCTTACAAGGCAAAACAAAAAAATGAATGTGAAAATAATCAGCCAGTTGTGAAAAAAATGGAATTATGAAGTAGCCGAATGTCGGCCACTGCTATAGAAGAAAAAAATCCCTGTTTGCCAGACTTTAAAATATTATTTCTCAAATGGTTTTTAGAAAGAAATTGTGAAAGAGTTAGTTTAAATATTTTTAATTTAAAAATAAATAAGATACATTAGACATACTTCACAAGATGACAGATTGTTATTTTCAACTTGACAACAATATAAATAGGAGCAATATAGACGTTCGTGTGCCATTATTTCAGGAAATCTTCAGAGCTGATCGTTACCTGTCAGAAGGAGCAGGTCCGTATCTGGGCTGTAGGCAAAATGAAGGAAGTGAAACGACACATCGTACCCAACAAGACCTGCAATGCCATTGCTCTGGCGTGCGAGGGACAGGCTATTGTCTCAGGTAACATTACAATATGTACATGACTACATGTTGATATCAAGTGCTGTTCTAATAACCTACTTTGTGCAAGTCACCTGGTACCCTATTCATTTTACTACAGAAGCATTTCGGAATTATATGAAATTAATTGGACTTGTATAGTTGCAAATATGTTGGTGAAACATGAGAAATACTTTCAGTAACTGATGGAATACTTTTGCTGGAGAACATACTTAGCCGAAGATGCTGCTTAAAGCGCATACCTTGTCTGGAAAAAGCTTATCCAAATATAATAGAAATATAAAGATACCTGGGAGTATATAACTATAATGTCAATTGATTAATCTGTAATACATGGTTGTAGACTAATGGTTGGAAATAAGCTCTCATAAATAACCTGTTCTGTATTGTACACATTTTATACCTAATCTGATTGTTTTTGCAGCCTGGGATGATGGAATTATACGTGTGCTAGGGTTCAACCCCAAGGCTCAAAACAACATCGTGCTGTTGAAGGCCATATGTGCGGCCCACCACAAGGGAGTGACTGCCATCGCGTGTACTCAGAACCAGCCTTATGGCAACAACTGGGACTTCACCATCGTGAGTGGAGGCGGTGAAGGTCAAGTGAGGATCTGGTCCTTCAGGTACGACGGCAGATGTGACCCCACATACACCCTCCTTGAAACACTAAAGGAGCACAAGGGATCCGTTTCTGACATCAAGATACGCCGGGATGATAACGAGTGTGTGTCGGCCAGCACGGATGGTACCTGCATAATCTGGAATCTGAAGTAAGTGTCTTTTGTCTGGTAAAGAAAAATACATGTAAACTCATATAACTTGAGATCTATTAGTCTTTATTACCTCTGGCCAAAATTATCCAAATAACATGACTCAAGCGTTCACGTTTCATCTGTAAAGGTATTGATTTCGTACAATATGATGCAAAAATCATTAATGGCTTCAGATTAATTTTAAATCATTTCCACAAAAACATGCGTTATTGTTCTCTAATCCAGTGAGTTGTTAATCATTATAAATAAATTTGTGGCATGCCAGGGCACTAATATTCCACTTGTCTCGCCATGGTGAGTGCGCATTGATACCGGACGAAATTCAGAACAATTCTTTATCAATTTGACCCTTCAAATATTACGTAGGTTGAGTTAACTCGAAAACAAATTTTCTTTCCCTGCATGCTTTTTTTGTTGAAACACTAATGATTTTTTGTTTACAGGACACGCTCACGAAGTCAAATAGTGTTTGCGAACACTTTGTTCAAGTGCGTGTTCTACAACAACGACGAGAACCAGATTGTGACAAGTGGCACAGACAGGAAGATTGGTTACTTTGAGACCTCCGACGGCTCACAGATACGGGAACTGATAGGCGCCAAGACTGGTTCAGTCAATGCCATGGATATCTCCGCCGATGGCAAATACTTCGTCACAGGTGGTGATGATAAATTGTTGAAGGTAAGCTGTCCAAATGTTGGAAGAGTATCTTAATAAATTGCTGCTACCGGTACATAGAAAGCATGGCCACAACAAAACTATTTCGTACATTTGGGTTGAAATGAATGGGGTTTTATGTTCCATTCAACACACATTGGGATAGTAACTGCAGAAGGAGATGAGGATGAAATCTCCCATTACTCATGTCGTCTGAGGGCTAAAATCAACCTACTTCAGTGGTCTGCAGCTCATATGCGCAAGGCCTGAGCTTCTGAGGTGGCTGCTTTATGACGTCTGCTATAAAAGTGAAGCCACTTTGAGTTGGATAATAAATATAAATGGTTCAGTCGACTTTGAATCCGGATCAGCTTCACTGATGGTGTGTTACTTAACCTAGTCCTTCAAAAGGAGATGTTAACTGATTGGTCGTGTTTATTTGTGTCAATCCCAAGAGGATGTTGAAAGAGCTATAGGATTCTTTTTGATAGTAAGAGTAAAGCGCAGTTCCCTGATTCCTATGTATCCTTACCGCTCTCCTGGATGGCTCTAAAGTACCTAAGAAAATGTTTTGAGCTGCATTTAAATTGAAGTTCTCCGGCCATGTTTTGTTTCATGAACATGTTTATTTAAATCGAAATCAATACACAACAATAGATATTTACAATTCACACATTGCAATATCTGTGAAATGCGAGAATAAGATTTTATTTGATGACCTAGAAAACTTTGAACAGGTAAATTAATCCACAGGTGAATGTATTTATCGATTATCTGGCAATAGTTGTGGAGATATACAATTCAGATTTACCTCATTTCCCCGTGCAGTCATGCAGTGGTATAAGTAGTATCTACAGCATGCAAATAATACTTATTTCACATACAAATTATTAGCAGATTTAAATACATGTTTCTCTTCGGGACTATCAAGAAATGTTCATATGATGTTTAAGAGTTAAATTTGTTAATTGATAATAATACAAAAAGGGTGGCCATTCATCTTTAACTGCACATTGAAACCACTGTGTTATTTTCTCCTTCAGGTGTGGACGTACAATGAGGGTGAGGTAGTTGCCGTGGGTATGGGACACAGCGACGCCATTACACGCATCAAGATCTGCCCGAGGATGAAGATCATCACCAGTGTCAGTCGAGATGGAGCCATCCTTGTCTGGACGTTTCCCTTCTAGAGTCAATTAAGGACAGAATTCAACACATAGATAAACTCGTAAAAGAGAAACAAGACATTGCTAAACAGAAGAATGAAAATGTATTATACTCTATGAAGGGAACTTAAAGTTGGGCAACACTGGTTCAAAATAATGCCTTCCAAACAAACCAGTAACACAACATCTGTTTACAGATTTCTTTTTGGTTTACTTTCCTGTACACCATGAATGCTTTATAAAAATATAAAACAAAGAGAATGAGATAGCTACCAGAATAGTATTGATATATAAATGTCAAAAGTGAAGAATATGTGTGGGACCGTACAAGTGTAGGATTGTTATAAAATGCATTCATGCATTTAAGATAGTAAAAAGTATATGTGCACTGAATTAATTTGTGTTTGTATGTAAAACTTCTCTCTTGTTCCTAGTTATGTTGCATGGTTTTCATTGCCGGTTAATTTGAACAAAAATCTGTGATATGGAGTTTATTTATTTGTATTTGTATTCATCATAATAGTTCACTCATTGACCCCGTTTCCAAAAGCTGAAAAATGACTTTATACAGAAATATATGATAATATTATATAGAGTTTTGATTCAGCTCCTGGAAAGAACCTTATCAATAGGCCTTCACAATTAATTTCATTTATTGATTTATATTTTGTATTTATAAGTATTTGCTTGTTTTTAAAGATATTACTGAACGACTGCCACAGTAACGAGATGCAAGGTCAGGTTGTATACATATGCACAACAAAACACTCAGTAGATGGTTTGTTGTAAATAACTATGTACACCATACGTTGTTAAACTTTTTCTATATTCTATTAAACAGCGCAAACCATTATGTGCAGGCAGTTATTCGAAGCAGAATTTATTTTAAATCTAATTAAATGTTTTTTTCTCTCCATTTGCAATTGTGAACCATAGGTTCTTATTATAACCATGAAATTTGGCAGTGACATATGTTCAGATTTTATTTTTGTTGGTATGTAATCCAGCATGGGTCAAATACCAAATGCTGACGTAACGTCAGTGTCAGAGGAGGTTTTTAATTTCCAATCACTTCAGTAACCAATTAACTCCATTTAATGTTAAGAGATGGGTGTAAACTTGATTTGCGAGAACTTTTGTCTTTTTTTTCAATCTCAAGAAAAATGGTTTATTTGATTAATACAATTCCAAGTCAGATAAGAGATAAAACATTTCCATCGGGTTTATATTGTGATTGTGCAATATCTCAATCAGAAGTCTGGGACTTAAACGACATCAAAACCATGGTGTAGTTACTCTTCAAGTCTCAACCCATCAGGTATTCATCTGGCACAGTATAAACCCGCTCAAAATATTTATTTCTTAATGCCAATGCCTAGTTAGAACTCTCTGGAGAGATTGTATTGTTACGTCTGCTAATTCAGTTTTGTCCACTTTATCTAGGGTGACAACTTATTTTCTTGAATGTTGTTGTTCCATTATGTATATTTCATTGCATTTTACATTTAATACAAAATAATTGAATTTGTGTATAAATTAAAGTATCTATACCTACTGAACTGTTTTGTTTTACGATTTCTACCATTTTATTGTAGTATTTATACTATAACCCACTGGCCAAAGACCAGAGAAGCTTATGTCTCCTTAGCAACCACTTGGCAATTTCGATGAAACTTGACGGCAATGTTTTGTTGGTAGTGCTCCTTTAAGTCCCTGTTTTGTCCCTGAGATTTATCCAGTATGATCACTGCTTCCAAAAGATGCCATAAATTAGGGACATTTCATCTGACAGAACTTCTGAAACCATCATGTATAGGTGAACTGTGTTTTACAGCACACCAACACAAGACAGTTATATAAGGCGCATTCCAGGTCCAGCCTCCATTTACATCGAAATAAAAATATGCAGAATGAGCCTAGAACCGTCTCACCTGCAGAACTGCAAAGTTGCTGTACATTCTTTAGTAAACACTGCACTTTTCCTTGGAATTGAATTGAATGTTGTTTAACGGCTCATCAACACAGTACAGGTTATTTAGAGCCGCCCCAGAGAGAGGGGAAGGATACATAGGAATCCGTGAACCTGCCCTACTCTTATTATCGAATAGATTCCTATGGTTCTTTAACATGCTCGGTTGATAGACCGATACACGGGACCGCCCGGTTTACGTCCCCATCCGACGGACGAGGCTAAGGAAAAGTGTCTTGCCCAAGAGCCATGATCATTGTTTTCTGCCACCACAAAAGAAGCACCGAAAACAATACATGGATGATGATGACCTTTAATGAACATGACAAAATAAACACCCTCTGTCTGGATAAGCAGTGGTCCTATTCTTGACCGGGAACCACACAGGGCCTGAAACCACTGAGATGGGAACCACACAGGGCCTGAAACCACTGAGAGAAGAAAATCTGTAGAACCGATGGATGCTCCCCAAAATGTATTCTCAACTTATCACCCAGCCATGTATCACCCAGCAGTATTCAATTTGCAGTTCCATTAATAGTTTTTGAGTTGTATTCCAGACAAGAATAAATATAAAATTACAAAGGGCAATCACTCTAGAATGAAAATAAAGTTGATGCAGTTCTTGTGCTCTGCACTTCCCCTCATTGCCCTCTATCATTGTGTAAAGTTACATTGCAGTCCCATTAGGCCTAAAAAAAAAACTTGTGTGTTTCTGGTTTCACCCTGTCAAAAAGTTAGGGTAGGTAGGTAGGAAAAAGTTTTTTTTTTATATATTTTTTTTATATATATTGTTCGCATATATTATGCCATTTTTGTACTAAGACAACTTTATGATAACCTTTGCAATCCAGATTAGATGCTTAACAACTCTGGCTAATAAAATTATCAACTGATTAAAAAAAAAGATTTTTTTTTTTTATTTTTTTTTATTTTTTTTTTTTTTTTATTTTTTTCCGCTAAAAATATTTAGGGTCGGCGGTGATAAAGTAGGGTCGGTCGGGAAACCGGAAACACACATGTTTTTTTATTAGGCCTTAGACATTTTTGAGTTAACTGTTATGCTCCAGACAAGAATTATAGTATAACATTACAATGGGCAATAACTATATTTTGAATGAAGATAAGAGTTATGGTTCTTGTGCTCTGCACTTCCTCTCATTGCCCTCTCTCTATCTTTGCGTGAAGTTACATTGCAGTCCCATTAGACATTTTTGAGTTAACTGTTATGCTCCAGACAAGAATTATAGTATAACATTACAATGGGCAATAACTATATTTTGAATGAAGATAAGAGTTATGGTTCTTGTGCTCTGCACTTCCTCTCATTGCCCTCTCTCTATCTTTGCGTGAAGTTACATTGCAGTCCCATTAGACATTTTTGAGTTAACTGTTATGCTCCAGACAAGAATTATAGTATAACATTACAATGGGCAATAACTATATTTTGAATGAAGATAAGAGTTATGGTTCTTGTGCTCTGCATTTCCTCTCATTGTCCTCTTTTATTGTGTGAAGTTTCATTCAGGTCCTGTAAGTAGTTTTTCAGACAGACGGACGGTTGGACAAAGGTCATCATCATCCATGTATTGTTTTCGGTGCTTCTTTTGTGGTGGCAGAAAACAATGATCATGGCTCCAAGGAAAAGTGTAGTGTTTACAAAAGAATGTATAGCAACTTTGCAGTTCTGCAGGTGAGACGGTGCTAGGCTCATTCTGCATATTTTTATTTCGATGTAAATGGAGGCTGGACCTGGAATGCGCCTTATATAACTGTCTTGTGTTGGTGTGCTGTAAAACACAGTTCAACTAAACATGATGGTTTCAGAAGTTCTGTCAGTTGAAATGTTGGACAACTGAATGTAACATACCTGTTTCTTTAGTGTTCCTTTATTATTATTCCCATACAGCAGCTGTTGGATTGTTAACTTCATATACTTACAATCTCAAATATGTGTCACATACAAAAATCAGATCCCTACCTCAAAGGTCAAGGTAATACATTTGGTTTGAGTATCATATTATATGCATTAAAAGGGGTTGATGCACTATTTTCAAACAAGATTTATTTAAAAGGACTTGGAATGATGACGTCGTCGCACCTTTTTACCATATACGGCATATTGACAAAATATATTTTAAAGCAAGAACAAGAGGCCCAAGAGGGCCTGTGGACGCTCTACTGGCTAAAGATAAAGTTTATGTATAAGGGGCGCATAGCTCTTTCAAATATTCAACCGGAACATGGCGATGATATACGCAACTAGGCTTGGTACTGATCATCCCTGACAAGATTCGTTGAAATCCAGCCAGAGGTTCAGGAGAGACTAGCCTGGAAAAAGTTTGTGTATCAAAAACCTTTAAAGGACCAAAACTCAACCAAAAATTTGTAAACCGGAATGCGACGATGATATGCACAACTAGGCTTGGTGCTGATCATCCCTGTAGTTTCGTTGAAATCTGGCAAGGGGTTCAGGAGAACAAATCCAGATAAAGTTTGTGTATTAAAACCTTTAAAGGGCCATAACTCTGCCAAAAATCATTCAACCGGAACACTGCTATGATTTTCACTAGACCTGGGACTGATCATCCCTAAAAAGTTTCGTTTTAATCCGGCCAGGGGTTCAGGAGAACTAGTCAGGACAAAGTTTGTGTATTAAAACCTTTAAAGGGACATAACTCCGCCAAAATCCTTCAACCGGAACACGGTGACAATATGTACAACTAGGCTGAAAAGTTTCACAGAAATTCGGCCAAATGAAGGCCCTTTCATCTTAATGAGGCCAAAATATAGCATATTTCATCCAATCAAGGGCCATAACTCTGGTGTAAATGGACCAATCTGGCTGGTTTACGAACTTGTCTGATAGTAACAATCTGGTAAAGTTTGGTAAAGATCGGATGAAAAATGAAGGCCCTATTGTCTTAACAATGCAAAATATAGAGTTTTTAACTAAATCAAGGGCAATAACTCTGCTGTTAATGATCCGATCTGGCTGGTTTTTGAACCTGTCCGATAGGTTTTGATAGCTAGATCAGCATTCCTGTGAAGTTTTTTCAGAGGAGTCGTCGCTACAAGTTTTTATTATATAACTCTATGTAAACAAAGATGGCTGCTGGCAGCCATGTTAAATGTCGAATCAAAATAATTTTCAACTAGGACCAACAACATGTCATGCTGATCATTTAAGAAAATGTCCCATATCAATATCACTTCTACTTTTCAAGAAGTAGTCGCTACAATTTTTTTTTAAAAATCTATTTTTAGCCATGGTGGCCATCTTGAATTTCCAGCTGACCTGAAAATTTTGCTAGGATCAATTAGACATCAAGAGCAACATTTCTGTTAAGTTTCATGAAAATTCTATAAGTTATTTCAGAGGAGTAGTCGCTACAGGTTTTTACTATATATAACTCTTATGTAAACAAAGATGGCCAATGGCAGCCATATTTAATGTCAAATCACAATAATTTTCAACAAGGATCAACATCATGTCATGTTGATAATTTTAGAAAAAGTCCCATATCAATATCGCTTATAGTTTTCAAGAAGTAGTCGCTACAATTTTTTTAAAAATTATTTTTAGCCATGGCGGCCATCTTGAATTTCCAGCCAACCTGAAATTTTGCTAGGATCAACTAAACATCAAGAGCAACATTCCTGTGAATTTTCATGAAAATCCGTCAAAAAGTTTTAGAGGAGTAGTCGCTACATGTTTTTACTATATAACTATGTAAACAAAGAAGGCCACTGGCGGCCATGTTTAATGTCAAATCAAAATAATTTTCGACCATGATTAACATCATATTATGCTGATCATTTTAGAAAAAGTCCCAAATCAAAATCACTTATAGTTTTCAAAAATAGTCGCTACAAACTTGTTTTTTAAAAATCTATTTTGAGCCGTGGTGTCCATCTTGAATGGCCACCCCTTTTGTAGTATTATCAATTAACAAATTTAACTCTTAAACATCATACGAACATTTCTTCATAGTCCCAGAGAGAAACATATATAGTAAAAATGTATTATTTGCATGACGTAGATACCACTTTTACCACTACGTGACTGCATGGGAAAATGACGTAAATCTGAATTGTTTCACTGCACAATTATTGCCAGATAATTGATAAATACATTTACCTGTGCATTAATTACCTGTTCAAAGTTTTCTATGTCATCAAATAAAATCTAATTTTCATTTTTCACAGATATTGCAATGTGTGAATTGTAAATATCTATTGTTGTGTATTGATTTCGATTTAAATAAACATAAACATGTTCATGAAACAAAACATGGCCGGAGAACTTTAATGATTAATACACACAACAGTTTCGCTCATTATTCGAAGCAGTTTAGTAATTATGGTTTGGACATGAGCATTTTACATAATAATGGGCATGCATCCATTTTGCTTACTATTCTAAGTATTGATTGATTGAATTGTATTTTATAGTCGCACCAACAGCTAAGGTCATATGGCGACTTTCCAGCTTCCATTGGTGGAGGAAGACCCCAGGTGCCCCTCCGGGCAATTTTCGTGCATGGGCAGGCACCTGGGTAGAACCACCGACGTTCCGCAAGCCAGCTGGATAGCTTCCTCACATAAAGATTCCTAGGCCCCTGAGGGAACGAACCTACAGCGGTGAGGGGCAAGTGATTTCAAGTCAGAGACGTTAACCACTCGGCCACGGACGCCCCTATTCTAAGTATTAAAAGGTGCCATAATTTTGATAAAACCACAAGTTATAGAACCTGGCTCTATGATGTTGTCTAATGATGCTTGTGTTAAGTTTCAATTTACTATGAAAAGTAGTTTCTGAGTTAAAAAGCTTACGAACAAAACTCAGACCAGGGGACGCAAACGACGATCAAGGGGTGTCAAAAACAAATGAACTTCAAACACTGCCATAAATTCTGGATTTAATGCTCCTTTGAGGTCACAATAGTCTTATTGAAACATGTGCATTAACATTGCAGTTCAAAAATTGGAATCTGGACAGAAAACAAACTTTTGTTTTTGTTTTTAGATTTATTACATTTTCATACACATTTTCATCACATTTGTGTCAAATTAACACAATTTCATCTTACATATACATACATACATACATACAGTTGTTGTCAAATTAACAGTTGGCATATACACATCTATATTATATATAACTATTAAGGGTACTGCTAAAAATTCAAAGTCACATTTGTGTCAAATTAACACAATTTCATCTTACATATACATACATACATACATACATACAGTTGTTGTCAAATTAACAGTTGGCATATACACATCTATATTATATATAACTATTTCGGGTACTGCTAAAAATTCAAAGTCATTTGGACGTTTCATTCAATACCAACAGAGCTCTTTTTGATTGGAAGGAAAGGATGGTACCTGTTTTCAATACTATTCATGTTATTTCTGTGTTTCTCATCACTCATGGTCATCTGTAAGGTGGCACTGCCTGATCTTCTTGACTCTTTGTATCTTAACCCTTAACCCTTTGGTTAACCCTAAGAATTTATAATAGACTGTCCTTTCTTTGAATTTTGACCATTCCATTTATGTTACAAAGGGGTGTTTTGATTATTAAATGACAGATGAGCAGCCAGACAGTGTAAACCCTGATCAGCCTGCGAGTTACTAGCAGGCTGATCTGGGTTTACACTGGCTGCAAAGGCTGCTGTAGTTGCCCTTAGTAGACTAGAGTTAATGAGATGAAATCTGAGTTTCCTTTCTGGCAGATTATTCTTGAGTGGTTAGCAGTTCCCTTTTAACAATAATACAATGTTTATCATACCATAAACAAGTCATACTTGAATAAGGTATTACAAAACAAAAATATTTGACCTTAAAATCTAAAGACATAAACTAAGTCTAAAGACATAAACTAATTCTAAGACATCAGCTATTTAGCAATTTAAACAGATATTTCAAATGGTAGATTATATTTGATAATTAACAATTAAAACATTTGTCTTATGCATTATCATTCTTTATTGCATAACTGTCATCAATTTACATTGAACTATGAATGATGTAATGTTAGTATCACACAAAAAAAGTTATATCGTCACTAGTGATGATATAATTTTGCCGGAACTACTTTAACATATTTGTTAAAAAACACACTGGTTTAAAGTTAAAATATTTTTTAATTTGTTCATTTACGTTATGTTATATAATAAACAGTATAATTAACAGCATACATTTGAAACTGAATTAATGTCGCTCGAGGACAAAAGTGATAATTTGATTAAAAATAACCAAAAATAACAAACATTTTAACCAAATTACCACTTTTTTTCCCACGTGACATAAATACAGTATCAAATTTACGCTGTTAATTATTCTCTATGTATTATTTGAGCCAATGGTTTACAGTATTTTCAGACACAAGACAGATTTTCCTTTAGTTTTACAATGAAAAAACAACATCAATGGATCGTGAAAGGAAGCCTTAACCCATGTTCTGCTTTACTTTCAAATGTAACTTTATAAAGTGAACAACTATTTTGGATAAAAGTTGATCTGATGCTGACAAGGTAACTTAATATTTTGAACTTACAGACAGTACTGGTATTGCAAAATCTTTAGGGGTTTTTACCTTCTGAATACTGAATACACATATTTTTTCAGGGGCTGATAAATATAGCCCATTGGGTAGCGCGGTGGACATGAAACCTGAGGAGGACACTTTCCCTTAGCCTTGTCCGTAAGAAGGGGACTTAAACTGGGTGGTTCCATATAACGGAGTATATCCTCCGAGCACGTTAAACAACCATATATATCTTATCGTTAGTAAGAGTAACGCAGGTTTCCGCTTCCCATGTATCCTTCCACTCTCTCTGCGGGCTATAAATAACCTAAACGAGTTAAACAACATTTCAGACATACTTAAAACCAACAATGATTTGGGATTGTTTTTCATGGTCTCTCAAAGAAAATCCATACGACAGCCTGAAGAAAACTTTTTTTAAAATTGTTAGCATCAAAACTAGGTCATACCAAACTGGTATGATCGCTGATTGGTCAAAACTGATACACATTTATTGTGCATAGCGGGATTTTCATATTGGATTCCATGTTTGACAAGAGCATTATTTTATGGAAACAAACAATATTGAGGTGATGTTAAAGCCACTGCAGAGAAAAGTATTAAATACTATTGAAAGTCCCCACAGGAAGCCCCTACATATGTTTATATATATATATACTCAGTTGCAAAAGAAAGTAGACACTGAGTTTTGTTTAGATTTAATTGTATAATTTTTTTTCAGAATTAATTTGACAAATTCCAAAATGAATATGCCATGTTTGGTACCAAAGTTTTTATCATTCCATTGCCAATATCATGTTGTCATTTGTTTGTCAATAGGTTGAATCATTAAGGGACTGTCGCTTGATAAAGAGGATAGGGTGTAAAGTAAAATTTTCGAATTTTTCCAATATTTTGCAACTGAGTATATTTTGGTATAGGCAGATTCGGAGTCATTCCTTTATAAGCTGTCAGGAAATAATGATAAGCACACTCTAAGATTTATGCTTGACAAGTGAAGACAGGCACGTGAAGACAGGCACATGAAGACAGGCACGTGAAGACACGTACTCTACAAGAATGTCGCCATCACCATTTTGGGGTTATAAGCTATACATTCAAATAGTTTTCAGTTGAGATTGTACTTTAAATATTTGTTAACATTATATCTTGTGACAAAACAGTAACTACTGAGATATCACCTTTGCATTATATCAGAATACTGAAAAGAAAAAGAAACGCATAATGGGTATTTTTTGCTATATATTGTATGTTTAATATGCTACTGCTAATCAAATGGTACAGGGCGACATTAGGCCTGTTCCTTCGGAAAGAAGCACTGAACACACCAATGGTTATCCCTTTAAAGTTTCATTATCTACAGAATGCGCATTTGGCTCAAGCATGTGAGCAAACTTAGGATTTAAACGTTGCAATCTCTTAACATTAAACACAATACCTAAATGGCTTGACTTTTTCAAGCGACACTTCAACATTTTATGAAATTCCTGTAACAAAGTATACTTTGATTAAAAGGTCAAATACATAACAGAGTTGTCCTTTCTGTAATTAACTGTAGCCCCTTTCTTGTACAAAACGCGTTGAGATGTATCTGAAATATTACATGGAATTAGGTGTTTCTTTTTCGTTTCAATATATTGTTTTTTACCTTTGACCAATTTTATTTTGATTATGATAAGATTAGTCTATAAGTAGTATGGATTTATGATAGACAACAATCAGAGATCTGAAGGAATGTCTTCAGCATATAATTAATGACCTGGTTTCTTTCAATTATATGAAAGTTAAGCTGTATAGTGATGTTGTGGAAGAACTTTTAATATGGTACGGAAGTTTTGTCAGTAAAATGTGTTTGTTAATGAACAGTACACACTACTTTTAGATCGTACATATTTAGACATTGGCCAAATATAGTGCCCAAAAAAGTGGTCTATACTGACCAGAAAGTTCATAATCGCTATAGGGTAACTCGCCCTGAAGTCGTACACGTCCCTAATGTCGGACAAGTTTACTGCCAAAATAAACCTTGTGTATTAAGCTGCTATATGCAGGCGCGTAGCTGCCTGTACGCAGAGTACGCAGCTGCGTACACATTGTCCCAAAAATTGAAAAAATAAAAAGTTCAAATCTGCAATAAAAATCTGACCCTAGTAGGGGTAAGGTGTATATTTATTGCGACCAACTCTACGTCCCCTTATTGACAGCATAAAAAATATCTAAAATTGCTAAATCGATTAAATACCATTTCTGTGGTCCCGCTTATTTTTATCGGAAGTATACTGGCATAACTGTACTGTTATATCGATCAGACTTATTCCCCTTGAAAATGTTTGTCTGCCGCGATTATTCAAAATGGCTGACATGCAATCTTCGTCTCCACCATATCCCGATATTTTGCTTGAAGACACGGCGATCAACGACGAGATAAGATACAATGTGCTTACGAAGCAATGGACAGATGTCCATACGTTCCAGTTTCCGTCAAGGTAGGATATAGCTAAAGTACACTATGTTAAGTAATAACGTTACAATTAATTCTATTGTTTATTTACATTTTATAACAGTACTGTACTGTACAGTATACAAAGGTTGAACTTAACCAGTATGCAAAATATTTGATGCATATCACACATGCATTATGAAATAGATAAACAATATTTTATCTAATATATCAAAATAGGAAGGATAAGTCATAATTATGCTGACAAAAAATTAAGATGTTGCTTGTTATGGCGAGGTCACGCACATTTTTTTTTCAACCTATACTTCACAACTTTAAATGCGTAATCCGCACAATCAGCCATATGGTATTGCGACAAAGTATTAACACCAAATGTTTACGCGTGCCGCTACCGCAAGGTGACCAGGACTAAACGCAAATTGTATGGCTATCCTAAGGGACCTTAATTAATTCATTCCAAAAACATGAATGCCTTTTTAAGTGTCATACTGTATGTTTGTCAATATTAAGCGATATATTATGTTTCTTCAATATGATCCGGGTCGCGCGAAAAAGGGTCTTTGGACATATGTATGCAGACAGTATAGATTCAGATCAGCATGCGCATCCGCGAAGTCTGGTCTGAGAGCTACACTGTCCGCTCTTCTGTCAAATAAGGTCTCATTGACTTATCAGCGCACAGTGTAGCTCTCATATCAGACCGCGCGGATGCGCGGGCTGATCTGGGTCCATATTCACCAACCATTCTTGAACTCAAGACGGGACTTGAGCTCAAGTCAAGAGTTTAGAAATCCATCTTAAAGTTTATGTATGCCTTCAAAATTGTACATGCCCCATCGCATCAATATTTATGATGACATGCAAAATTTGAAGCTGGTAGTTCCATTATTTAAGACGTTTTGATGGGTTTCTAAAATCAAGACTTGAGTTCAAGTCATGTCGTGAACTTAAGAATGATTGGTGAATACGGACCCTGGAGCTACATTGTTCGCATATGTCCGAAGACCTTTTTTTCGCGCGTCGCGTCACATAAGATGTAGGTCTATAGCATGTTTCTTTTTCAAATAAAACTTGTTTGCATATCTAGCAGTATAATAATCCAGAATCTATCTGACATTTCAAAATGTTTCTTACACTTTAGTATAATTTGACCATACGCGCGAATATGTTGTCTCATTCCTTTTGGTTTTAATTACACCGTTCATATTAATGAGTAAGTGTATAATTACAACAACATGTATTATTATTAGACTTAGACATTCATTATGCTTATTGCAGGCTGAAAGGATCGTGTTCAAGACGTCTTTAACCCCACTGGTTCATTTCAAACTCCTGGTTGAGGTATTCCACTAGCAAGGATAGTGTGTTCTGTGGTCCGTGTCGTTTTTTCGGTCCTCAAAGTGGTGGCTCAAAAGAAAAGGCATTTGGATCAACATCAATCAGTGACTGGAGCAATCTCGGAAAACTTGTCACGAGGCACGTGGCGTTGAAGTCCCACCAAAGTTCGCTTCTTGCAACTGACAACTTCTTGAAAATATCTGAGGGCAAAGCAAAGGATGTGTTGTGCAAGTTGTCTGAGGGTTATGATAGTGTGATAACGAAAAACAGACACATACTAAAGTGTATTATTGAAACTATAATCCTTTGTGGAAATCAGGGGCTGGCCCTTCGGGGACACAGTGAAGATGACGGAAACTTCGTGCGACTGCTGCGATACAGAAGCAGGGATAATGCTCTCTTACGAGAACACATGATGAGAAAAGAATCAAAAGGCAAGTACTTATCTCCAGAAATCCAAAACGAAATTATTCAAATATGCGGAGAAATTCTCGTTGAAGATGTCGTGCGCGACTGTAATAAAAGTCCGTGTTTTGGGTTCATCGCCGATGAGGCTACCGATTGTTCAACCATTGAACAAATGGCTTTGTGTGTCAGGTTTTACGACATAGAGCGGTGTGTAGTCAGAGAAGAGTTCCTGGGTTTTGGGGAGTGTGGTCGAACAACAGGAGCGGCACTAACGGACTCATTCCTCCAAACCTTGACGGATAAAGGTGTCGTAATCCAAAATATGAGGGGTCAAGGATACGACGGTGCTGCGAACATGAGTGGCAAATATCGCGGTGTACAGGCTCGTGTAAGGCAGGTCGTCCCAGAGGCAGTCTATACACATTGTAAAGCTCACAATCTAAACCTGTGCATCATCCATGCGTGCCGCGAACCGCTTGTTCGGAATGTGATGGACATCATCCAGGCAATTGCATTTGCTTTCGACTATTCCGCTAAAAGACTAGCGGCCTTCAATGAAGCGCTTAGCGAAGACGAAGTAGCTAGAAATCAAATGGACAAAAGGAGTAAGCTAAAGACACTATGTGAAACGCGATGGGCTTCTCGCGCTGACGCGCTGTTCACGTTCAAGTCATCATTCACTACTGTTTGTGCAGCTTTAACAACGCTTGCAGAAGATGGAGACTCCAAAGCTAGAGCACACCTGGCATCCATATCAAAGTTTGACTTTATTATCACTCTGGTGGCCACAGAGCACATCCTATCCTGTTTGGTAAACTTGTCCGCTCTCTTGCAAAAGAAGGACTGTGATCTGTTGGTTGCCGCTGAAGAGTCAAGGGTGGTGAAAGCCATGGTTAACGCTGACAGAAACAATCCCGCAGAGTGGGAAACGCTATATGAAAGTGCCACAGAAATTGCCAGACAAATTGACGTACAACCATCTTTTCCGCGAGTTGCCCAAAGACAGCGCAATCGGCCAAATATTGCCGCTAACGACGCAAGCACATATTGGCGACAAAATATGTACCTGCCTTTCATTGACCACCTCTCAACTGAATTGGACGAGCGTCTTCTAAATGCAGAGCCTCGCTTCATCGCACAACACCTCCTACCAAGAAACCTGAACCAGATCACTGACGTTCAGATTGACTCGATCTATGATGCCTACAACGGAGACCTAGAACTCACCAAGGAGATGTTTCACAGAGAAGTTCAGAGATGGAGATTTAAGTAAGAACCCTAACCATAATACGGAAATACGCCGTGCGTATATAACTTGTAATCAATAAAAATGTACACTTAACCCTTAGCGTGCTAAGCGCGACTTTTGTCATATGACGGACAGTGTAGTTCCAGATCAGCCTGCGCATTCGCAGAGACTGATCTGGGAGCTACATTGTCCGCTGATAAATCTATTAGACCATAGTTAACAGAATATCGGACAGTATAGCTCTCAGATCAGACTTCGCGGATGTGCAGGCTGATCTGGAGCTACACTGTCCGCATATGACAAATGACGCCTGTAGCACGCTATGGGTTAACATGTTTCATGTTATTGATACAGCTAGTATCGAACTATCATGCACCTAAAATGAATGTTGTAAATGTCAGTGTCTCATGAGACTCTTTTATTTATTTCGTATTATGTTGAAATACCTGACCACATATGTAAAAAATGAGGCACGCTATTAATTTATTCAAAAAGAAATCACTTGTTTTTAAGCAAACGTTAATGTGTGCGTGTCTTTCGTTTTTAATTTATTATACATCGCAATCAGTAACAAAATACGAATTCATATCAGGTGGACTGAAGATGCTGACCCCCAAGCGCCGACCAACGTGGCGGACACCATCACGGCCGCACACCCAGATCTGTATCCGGCCATATACAGGGTGTTATGTGTCCTCATCAGTATGCCCGTGTCAACTGCAACTGCAGAGAGGTCGTTCAGTGTCATGAGAAGAGTGAAGACATACCTCAGGAACACTATGACCACCAATAGACTGTCTGGTTTAGGCCTTTTAAATGTCTACCGGGAAAGGGAATTAGACAGCGAACGTGTTCTTGACACCTTTGCAGCGCGCAAAAACAGAAAATTAGCGCTTGTGTTTGAGTAGCTTTTCTGTGGGAATTAACCCTTTACTGCATAGAACTATATGTAAAATGGCATAGGCAAAACAGCATAAAACCAAATCAGCCTGTGAGTAACTCGCAGGCTGTTTAGGTTTTACGTTGTTTGCTGCTCATCAGTATATTTGACTTGCAATGAGTGCATAAAAAACTTGATAAGGTAGTGAACTGCTTTGAATGTTTTACTGTTGATTTTAATGGGAGTATAAAAGACGTAAAAGGGCATATATATGTGGTAAAGAAATGGAAATGTGTAAAGTAAAGTTCTTATTTTAAGAGTAATTATCAGTTACATAACGTTTTTTTACATCAAAAACTTGTAATACATTGATGCCGATAGGCCCCCAGAAGCCACCACAGACGATCTAGAAACAAAAAAAATCCCGGGGGAGCATGCCCCCGGACCCCCCTACCACCTGCGTACACATCATAAGATGCCTAGCTACACCCCTGATATGTGTATAGCCCCCTATAGATAGAGTCTACAATAAATTGAGACCATACCCATGTTGATGATGTCATTCTACTTCCTTCTTGTTTGCTAAAACCCTAGTCACGACGTGCTTTTAGCAGCAAATTTTTAATTTAGGTTTTAAAAGTCAGTCGGAGAACCAGTCTTCCTGCGTAAGTATTAATATAAGTGTGTATTCAAAAGACGTTAAATCGCATTTTCAATTTCAATTGTGTATTTAAAACGTGCTGTATAATGATTTTTATAACGACAAAACATTCAAAAAATAAAAATAAAAATTTAACGGCAATTCGCCCATGACTGGTACACTCTGTCCGACTTAAGGGCGAACACGTGATTATTAATTTTATCCTCCAATAACAGCGAACCTCTTGCGTAGAGAATATATCAAATATCCGATATTATTATTTATTTGACTCTTTATATGTATTGCTTTATTTGTGAGTCTATAGGCTGTTATATTGTATATACTAGCGATAAAAGTAGTAGATCTATATATAGATATAATACCTTTATTATTCTTGTAAATAATGTATATTTCTTGATTTTTATTATTTCTCATTATTTTCTCCTCTTCAATTTTTTTTTTTATTGTTTTATCATTATAACAGGAAAAAAAAGTGTTTTGTTATAAAATTATGTCTAGACTATATCTTCAAATCTAGTATTTATGTATTTTATCTTTTATTAGAATGGCATCCCTCAACATACTGTCACTATTACTTAAGCGGGAAACAGGGAGTCTTGACAGGACTTCAACCCTGATTGCACAAATGGAATTAGACACCATATTCAGAGAAGAATGGCTGTTCGATCATCCACTCATAGCCCAAATGTACATTATTCTTCGAAAATTAGTCATGACTGATGCAAATGTGAAACAAATGATACTCTGTGTTGACTGGGAAGATGTACTGGGCGGGATTAAGAGTATTGTGTTGCTTGGGAGATGTATCGCAAGGACTCTTAATATAGATGAGTTGGAAATAATTGTAGAAATGGCAAATATAGTAACTGATGATGACTTTTGTAAAGAATAGAGTTATTGTACACTTAAAGCCATTTCTAACCCGACACCTACATATTACCTTCTAATTTGGTCATTTGTTGATGGACTTCGCTAAAATTTAGAACGTAAATAACTGAATACATAAGACATACTTTTGTGAAATTTCATTACAATCGATAGACATTAAGATATAAAAAATAACAAAAAACAAAAATCACTGCGAAATCAAAAGTCACAAAAACTGGTATCTCGCGAAAATCTAACCCGCTATTTTGAATTCCGATTTCTAGGGTGTAATTAAATTAATTAGCTTAAATCTTTACATAGAGATGTTTGGCAGTTCCAAATGTACAAACACATTTGGAAATCAATCAACCATGACCATCCGATGGAGCGTGTCAAGATGTCATCATTTTGCACGAGAAAATGGTGGTAAGCTTTGATTTTTTTAATTAAGCTATTCTAAATTTCAATTCACCTAAAACATTCATAAACATTATTAATTTAATAAATTTGTTATGGCTAGGATGAATTTACAAGAGCGGGGTCGTGCAATCGGCATGTTACAAGCCGGGAACTCACTCAGACACGTAAGTTAAAAGAATTTATTTAGATATTTAGATTTTTTTAAAGCTAAACAAAAATGAATCTTTTTACGATAAATCACAAAATAAATGAGATTTTGATATCGAGTTATTTTTCTTCTTTCAGGTTGCCCGAATCTTCGGCAGACATGTGTCCACCATAGTAAGCCTTCGTCAGAAATTTCAGCGTACAGGCAGAGTGGATGATGAACACAGGCAGCCTCGCAGAAGGGTGACAACGCCTGCACAGGACGCGCAAATAGTTAATGATCATCTTCGAGACCGTTTCAAGACCGCGACAAGCACTGCAAGAGTGACCATAGGGACGCATGCTAGATCCGTTAGTAATCACACAGTTGCCAGGCGTCTCCGAGAACAGGGAATCAGAGCTCGTCGTCCACTCAGGGGACTTATTCTGACGCCTCGTCACCGACAACTGCGGGAGCGATGGGCCCGTCGGCACCAACGTATGAAACGAGCTGATTGGTCAAACGTTCTGTTCACGGATGAGAGTCGGTTTAACTTGAACCACAACGACGGAAGGATGCGAGTCTACAGAAGACGAGGCGAAAGGTTGAATGATGAATGTGTGTTTCAACGAGACCATTTTGGCGGGGGTTCGGTGATGGTATGGGCCGGCGTGTCTCTACACACTAAAACGGATTTAATAATAGTTCAGGGGAACCTTAATGCAATAAGGTACCAACAGAATATCTTGATCCCTGTCGCAATTCCACACCTACGAGCCGCTGGACGTGGCATGCAACTGCTTCAAGACGGAGCACCAGCCCATACCGCTCGTACGACACAACAACTTCTGCAACAACATAACGTGCGACAGTTGCCTTTCCCACCTAAGTCACCGGATCTCAATATTATTGAGCACCTGTGGGACGAACTTGACAGACGAGTTCGGAGTCGACCGGTGGCCCCTCGTAATCTCCGTGAACTTCAACAAGCCCTTACGCAGGAATGGCGCAATATTCCTCAAAGGTTCATCCATAATTATGTACTGTCAATGAGACAGAGATGTCTTCAAGTTGTGAGAGCCAGGGGAGGACATACTAGGTATTAATTACTCGATACGTAAAAGTTGTGCTGTGATAAACTGACTTTTCAGATTGTTAGAATTTTGTGACTTTTTATTTCGTAGTGATTTTTGTTTTTTGTTATTTTTTATATCTTAATGTCCATCGATTGTGATTAAATTACATAGAAGTATGTCTTATGTATTCAGTTATTTACATTCCGAATTTGAGCGAAATCCGTTAAAAAATGACCAAATTAGAAGGTAATATGTAAGTGTCGGGTTAGATGTGGCTTTAAGTGTATATAAACATGTATACATGAAGTGCCTTGATCATTGTTTCGATCCCACTGATACACAGAATATGTGTATCAAGACTGGAATATATGTCATGTAATCCATGAATATGAGGCCACTCTTAGTAAGTTGTATATGTCATGTTTTCTTTTATTACTGTATTTTGTATTAAGAGACATTTGGACCTCTCTCTTGGACGATCTTTTAATAAAAGTTTCACTGTTAATAAGCTTGATTAAAATATGTTATGTTGCCAATGCATTGACTACATTTCGCATCTTTTTCTCTCTCCCTATTTTTTACCCTTTCCTTTCTTTCTTTTTGCAGACTAACAATGTCCTTCCACAAAATGTGTCCTCCTAGAAAAGGATATACCAGCGAGGCCATGTCAATGGCCCTTGCCGAGGTGCGATCCGGACAGGCGTCACTGAGGGAAGCTGCAAGGAAATATGGCATGTGCTAAAAAGAGCCGATTTAGGTATAGGATTTACCAAACACACATTTCTAAGATTTGCAGGGAAGTTCTCAGCTCAGCATGGTGTAGTGTTTTTGGGGGGCGTGGCCACAGACAAATGGTGGCGAGGTCTAAAGCAGCGGCATCCCGACTTTTGCTCGAGATCGCCAGAGGCAACATCGTCAGGTAGGCACATGGCTGTGACTAGAGAACGACTGTGTAAATACTTCGAGCGCTTAAAGGTGTGCTAGAGGACAATCAGTTATTTCATAAACGGGAGCGGATGGACAAAGGCCGGCATTGGTCAACTTTGGTTTTCGGACACCTTTCTTTCTAACATAGGACGTGAACGACCTCAATTGTTGATTATGGATGGCCATGAGTCTCATTATCACATTGAGTTTTTGGAGTTGGCTAGGGAAGAAAACATTGTTCTGATTGAGTTACCAAGAAAGACGAGTAACTGGACGCAACCATTTGATAGGACGGTTTTTAAGTCATTCAAGTCAAACTGGAACAGATCCATACAAGAGTTTATGTCTGACACGGGTGTAACTATTGGTCACAAACAGTTCTTTAGAATGCTTTCAAAGGCTTGGAAAGCATCCATGACAGTTGCAAACATAGCAAGTGGTTTTCAGGCAACTGGAATATGCCCATATAATCCGGGTGTAGTTCCAAACGAGGCATACAACCCAGCTGAATTGTATATCGACACCGAAGAACCAGTTGTTTCAGCTACAGCCAGCACGGACGCGTCGCAGTCAACAACAGTGGTAACGATGGATGTAGTTCCCCAAGGAAATCACGAGTCAGTTGTAGATTTGCCAGTAGGAGTGGACGAACATGGGAATCTCTGCATCATACCGGAGAGGTCCGAGACCGGTATTGAAGATCCTGCTGATATATTTCTAGCTGTTGCTGGTACTAAATTACTCTCCGGTGTGTCAGAAGATGTTGGAATTTCAGCTGTTACGACCTCTGACGAAAATGTCAATAACGGGTCTACAACCACTTCTGAGTGTATGGCAGACATGGCTCTGCACGTTGTGGAGTCAGCATTAACAGAAGAGATGAAGAGAACATATAGAGAAGCATATGACCAAGGTTTAGTATCAAATGTATTCAGTTAAAACTTATTTTACATCGATTGCAGAACAATAAAAATAACATGGCCATGTCGAGAATCGAACCAACGACCAGTCAACTCTCGATTGAGAGGCCCACACTCTACCACTGAGTAAAGCTCATTCATTTAATGAAACCTAAACGTTTTGTTGTAGAATATAAATAATTACGATTCCATGTTTAATTTAAAACTAAAGTCTGTTAGTTATTGAGATTAGATCGAATCTATGTTCTTTAATTATATGTTCAAAGTTTCGATCCACATTCTCATTTTAGAAGTCAAGTTTGTTTGAATGAAGTATATTCTTTCTTGAATTAAAATTACATCTGTAAACAATATTAATCTTATCTGGTATACAGTTATTAAACATTAAACTTCCTGAGTTATTAGAACAATGATCATCACACCGAAAGTAGCAATTACCCATTGTGGTGCCAATATATTTTAAATTTAAAAGCAAAGCATGTAATTCGTTTGAATTTAGTTGTACGTCCATAGTTATTTTCCAGATAGCCTCCAGTCCCTTTACGATAGCTAGAGTGGCTTAGTGTTTCTAACTGCAGTGCGTCATTATTGGTTTACTTTCAGGAATGGATCTTGATGATTCATTATATATCACTTGGAAAGCATATAAAGACAAAAAAGCAGGACCATCTTGTCATAATAGTTCCAGTAGTCCCAGTAATGATTTGCTGAGGATGCCACTTCAGCCGAAAAAGCCTATAAAACAGAAGCGTAAAACCGTTGGTCAGTATTTTATCATATCGTCTGATTTGGCCTACCTAGAAAAAAGAAAGAGCAAAGGAAGAAAAAGAAATTAAGCATCAAGAAACCGAAAAAAGAAAGTTGATAAGGCTTAAAGCAAAGGAGGAGAAGGAAAACATGAAAAAAGAGAAGGAGAACAGGAAAGCTATTAAAAAGTGATATACTTTTATCCCCAACCCCAGCCCTGCCCCACAATCCCTGTTTCTCTATTACTTGTTGCCGCAAGTATGTACACTTAAGTTACTTGTAGCCTTTCTCACAATTGAAGTTGTGTGTGAGTTAATAATGTTTGTCAATCATTGTTCATGTCCATAGGCATATGCGCAACTTGGTATAACTTCGCCGTTTTAGAGAACTACTTTACCAAAACTTATTTTCCTTTTGTTAATGTGGTTTATGCTGTACTGCATTCATAATAAAGATTGCGATTACGTTCTTTGCAGGTTTTGATATTCTAATTATTTGGAGTAAGCAGCCTGGAATTATGACGTATACTATATATACATGTATATAGTTAAAGTTATATATAGTATAACTTGTAACTATATACATCAGTGTACAAAGTAAGTATTCCAACATTCAAAAATATCAAACGAAGACAACATTTCACAATTATTAAATAAAACAAAACATACCAGGCAATAACCTGAATATACTGACTGTACATATAGTCGGGTAAGGACGATATAGTATATAAAATTATCAACAATAATCATTTTAATTTTTTGGAAAGGATTTGTTTAAATGATGTTTTACGTCATTTTCAACACATGTCAGGTTATATATGATGGTTGATTTTTTTGTGATGGAGGTAGATCACCCACTTTTGGGAAGAGCAAGTAGATATACTGTAGACCTCCGTCATCCGTAAGAATCCCAACTTTCTCAATTACCGCCATCCTTAAGAATCGACACTCTCAATTACAAGTCGAGCTCTTAGCCATGAGAGGCGAAAAAAGTTTCAAACGCAGCGTCGTTAATCCCTCGACCACGGAGGCGCACCTTTTGGAAAGGAAGAAACTTAAATAAAAATCTTAAAAGGAAATGTAGACATATATTTATCAGTAAACACTTGTTGACATCCACATAGAGGCAGGCTTGAAAAACCCTGATTGAGGGAAAAACAACAACGATTAAGTCAGTAAACAGATCAGTATAAAATACGGACGTAGCTTTTAATCGACGAAAGTCTTTACTTATTTTACTATTAAATGACCCAACATGTTGCTTTAAGAGTATGCATAGGCTTGAAGAACGAAGTACATTAATTTGATTTTCTTATTAAACAACGTGTTATCAAAACACGACTTCAGTCCAAGAGATAATGACTCTGTCCGGCACTTGGGCATACTAAATATAGCTTGTCCGTCTCAAGGGCGAGTATGTACGACCCATGGGCAAATTCAGTATATCGCGCAAAACACATTGAATGCTGTTATTATCACGTGTACTTAATATGAAATCACCGTTAAAGTAACGCTACGGTAGCTACCGAAACAGCCAAGTAGTTTAAACAATAATCGCAACATCTATATAAGCGTAGAGCGGCAAAGAATCAAGAAGCTGTCCGACTTAAGGGCAAGTTACCCTAAGTGTTTTTCGTGTACTCCGATCTTTCCAGTAACTGGATGTTCTGTGAACTGTAGAACGTACGTTTCAGGCTGCTTGTCATGTGGAAGAAGACTCCATGTACACCACTGGTCAGAGTCAATGCTGAAGTTTATGTTCGCTCAATTATTTGCTTAATAAAGTATACATATGAACTAAAATATTGTATTTATATTTATAATTATGTCTTCCACCACAAAGTGGTAGGTGAGACATTATATTTGGCCTTTCCGTTCGTCCGTCACAAATCTTGTCTGTGCTACTTGTTGGATTTTGACGAAACTTTGTACGAAGCATCAGTATGTGCATATCAAATATTGAAGGGCGCCGTGACCCAGTAATGATTATGAAAAACCTTGTCTGCACTGTCCACTTCCCCAGAAGCAAATCTCATGAAAATTCAAGGTTTGAGTGCATTTGGTGAGAGAATGATGCCTTTTGATTTTGAGGTCATTAGGTCAAAGGTCATTGTCACCGTAACATGATAATGTAAAATGTTGTAAACTGTAAGTCCACTTTCCCTTAAAGGCCAGTCTGATGTAGTAACTACACAAAATTGAAGGCGTGTCTAGAATGGTAATAAATGTGATCTGTCAGGTCAAACCAGGATCAGTTCCCTAGCATGTAAACAAGCCTGTATGAGAAAATAGTGGACCATGAAATTCTGAGATGAATGCTTACACACTGTATTTTGTTCATCAATGATTCTCTGATCTACCTGCACATAATCCTGTGAGGTGATAATGCAGTATGGGTAGATATACATTGATTACATGAAAACACAATTTTATAATATTGCATACTTTATAGTTTTATGTGTGTTCATAATGTTTGGTCATGAACTATAAGGCAAGCTAATTTACTGTTTATTTAATGTTACAGATATCTACATTAACGTAGATATGCAGATATGAGATATTTTATATATTAAAGGAGATATCTTATATACTTGTAGATATATATTGATTAAGAAGACATCTTATAAAGTATGTCAGATATCGTCATTAACAAATGAGATATCTGATTTAAATTTGTAATTCAGATACATTTTAAACGCTTTGTCTGAATTATTAATGTAGATATCATATGATATATATATATAAACAAACATTATAATATAAACAAAAATTATCAAACTTTTTTTTATAGAGATATTTTCATGAAAAAAACACAGTTTTACTTCTTACTTATAAAAAAAGATAGACTTGGACATTATTTGAAAGAAAACCTAAAACGTACAGAAATAAATAGATAAAAGAAGTGTGCAGAATTCTTCATAAACCCTGTAACTGGTGAGTACACTGCATGTTTATCTGATAAGAAGGCAGTATGGCTCAATGTTGTGCCCTGACATGACCCTTTCTGTTTACATCTTCCCAGTAGCTACTGTTTACATCACATGACCAGGGTCAAAGGTGAAATTTCAAATTAACTGCCATTTTCCTGTTGATCATTTCGAAAATTTGGAATATAAAATATATAATTATAGTGCTTTGAGGGCAGCTTCAGAAACAGCATATGACATCTTCCAATTAAAAGTGCACCAGAGTCCGTCAAAATAAAAAAATGACCAACATATTTTTTAACTAAAATGATCTTAGTATTATACTTCATTACCTATTATATTATGTATGTGCCATCAAAATAAAACATAGAAAAAATAGTATTGACTTGTTTAAGTAACTATTTTGAACATATTAAATGTTGAAATCGTCATTTTGGGGACGGACATAGCACCCGCAAATTATGGTGGCAATGTTAAAAGCCAAACACTTGGTAAACTATGACTAGCACTTTGTAAACAATGACATGTTTATATCAAAATATGATTAAGCTTACTCTTAGCTTATAAGCTGAGGTTCTAGCTGTAAATACGACCGTGTTATTTTTACAATTTATGAATACATGAATCAAGACATTTGTCCGTCAGGGCCGCTGACGTTTGCATACACCACAAACCTCGCCTGTAAAAGCTATTCGTAAGTAACATATTTGACCAAACTAAGTGACAACTAGTTGATACATGTGTTTTGATCACTACATGTAAATGTGATATAAGCAATGAAGACGCTAAAAAAAAAATTTCATCAATATCAAGTCGCGAACGTCAGTTCCGTCAACAAAATTTTTCCACTCTCGCCATACACCTGAAGTCTATTTATAGATTGTTCGGGGTTTTTCCATATCTAAGTTTAACTCGCCGCTAGGATCGCTACAACGAGATTATGCAAATAACTAAGATGGCGGCGTTTTGTTTATAGAGATGAGAAGATTCCTGCAATTCTCGGTAAATATTATTCCGTCAAAATTATTTCACGCTCGCAACAGATGACGATTGCAACAACATTCATGAAACTGGTATTTATAAGAGTTTTTTTGATGAAATAATTACAATACGATCACAATTTATTCAATTCAAGTCGAATGTATAAATAACAACTTCGTAACTACGTTGAAATCCACGAAACCGTTGCAGTCGTCAGATTTTGACGGACAATTTTGTTGCGAACATCATTATTTGACGGAAAAGATGTTGCTGTCGTCATTGTTTGACAGACCAATGATGTTGCGAACGTCATTATTTGACAGTCTTGAATACAATACTTTATGTTATAAAGCACAGGCGACAGTTGCGTTGACAGGACCCTACCTATGGCCACGCCCACTTCTTGAAAAAATTGGTCACACATTTTTATTTTATTTTTTATTTATCTCTGGTAACCAGAGATAAATAAAAAAAAAATGGAAAAAACAAATTCGGGGATTTTTTCATTGATATTAATACTTCTGTCATAAATGTTCATGTTTCATTAATTTTTAGTATCCAGCCAATTTTTTTCAAAAAGTGGGCGTGGCCATATGTAGGGTCCTGTCAACGCAACTGCCGCCTGTGTTATAAAGGTGCTGAGCACTTTTATGCTTACGAAGGGAGGAATATTAAAATGGCACCGTCAGCGAGTCCTTCAGTCTGTCCGTCAGTCCGTCAGTCCGGGTTACTTGCAAAATTGTGTCGCTCAAAACACTAAAACTGTATGGCCTAGAGTCATCAAACGTTAGGGGAATGTTGCTGGGGGTGTGAAGTTGTGCACGTGGGGTTTCGTTTGCAGCTGTTCATAGAAAGGGCTGAGTTATGACCCTTGACTGGCCTGAAATTGCCATTGCACGCTATTTTCAAAGTTGTGTCGCTCAAAACTCTAAAACTGTATGGCCTAGAGTCATCAAACGTTAGGGGAATGTTGTTGGGGGTGTGAAGTTGTGCACCTGGGGTTTCGTTTGCAGCTGTTCATAGTAAGAGCAGAGAAATGACCCTTGACTTAGCAAAAAATTGCCATTGCATGTACGCAATTTTCAAAGTTGTGTCGCTCAAAAATTTAAAACTGTATGGTCTCGAGTCATCAAACCTTAGGGGAATGTTGCTGGGGGTGTGAAGTTGTGTACCTGGGGTATCGTTTGCAGCTGTTCATAGTAAGGGCAGAGTTATGACCCTTGACTTAGCCTAAAATTGCCATTGCATGTACGCAATTTTCAAAGTTGTGTCGCTCAAAACTCTAAAACTGTATGGTCTCGAGTCATCAAACCTTAGGGGAATGTTGCTGGGGGTGTGAAGTTGTGTACCTGGGGTATCGTTTGCAGCTGTTCATAGTAAGGGCAGAGTTATGACCCTTGACTTAGCCTAAAATTGCCACTAGCCATTTCTCAACTTGCAAACTTGTGTCGCTCAAAACTCTAAAACTGTATGGTCTAGAGTCATTTAACCTTAGGGGAATGTTATTGGTGGGAGACTCGGAAGAAATAGACTCTTGCTTTGATGTCATTGCTTACAAAAGATAACTCCCTTCCTGAAAATAGCAATTTCATTTTTGTCTAGTTCGCTGTATTTTTTTATGGAATATGCAGGAGCTGTTCAAGGTTAGCATCATGTTTTATTGTTGTTTCAGATATTTATTAAATATGGAACGCAGTACTGAATTTAGGAGAAAACAAAAAGAACAGAACCCTGCAGCCTACAAAGAGTATTTAAACAAACAGAAAATAAAATCAAAAGAAAGAAGAGAAAATGCGAAGAAAGCTCTTCTCAAGAAGCCTTCTGAAGAGGTAATTGAAAAAAGAAGGAGACATTTACAGCTTCAAAGAGAAAGGCAGAGGCGATATATCCAAACTAAAACTCTTGAGAAGGACGCCAGTTCAATAGAAGATTACCAAACTAAGCAAAAAGTGAAAAGACAGTTGACAAGAAATGCAGTTCAATCGAAAAAGGAATACAACCGTGAGAAGAAACAGAATGAGAGGGCAAATATGTCAAGTCAGAAAAAAGTTTGGATAAAAAAGAAAGACCGCGAACGGAAGGCAAAACAGAGAGCGCTTGAGAAAAAAGAAAGGGGTGTAAATGATATTAGCGGTGCGAACGTAACAATAACTGATACCCCATTTCCATCCAAAAAGACCGAATGGAATACCACAAGCAAAGTTCGAAGTTTCATGCCATCCACTCCAGTCAAATTTGCTGTTGTCGTAAAGAATTTAATCAAGAAAACTACGCCAAGGAAAAAAGAAGCCCTGGAAAAGATTGGTGTGCACAAAATGCACCAAAAAACAAATCTCATAGATGACACAGTGGAATCATTGAAGAAATCAAAGGAAGGGAAATCAGCTTTGAAGATAATTGCAAAAAAACTTGTTAACTCAAGCTCTCGCTATCTTGCAAGAAAGCTGATGCTTAATAGAAGAACCATCAAAAACATAAGATCAGCCCCAAAACCCAGACATTACAAAATTGACAGAGGATCAGTAAGGCATTTTTATTATAGAGAAGATATTTCCAGGGTGCTACCTCAGAGGAGATATGCAACAAAAGATGGGCCTGGATATGCGATGCAGGTTTCAATAGAAGCTGCTTGTTCATTATATAAAACAGAAACAGGTAGAAAAGTTAGCTTGGCAACATTCGCATCACTGAGACCCAAAAACGTAAGAACAATCCATACCAGTCATCGAGACTATTGCTGTTGCACATACTGCATCAACATAAGATACAAACTGCTATCACTTAGTAGAGCTGTTGGTGACAAGAACAAAAAGAATACCAATGAGCGAGACATATTTCAAATTTTGCTATGTCAGAAATCAGACAGTGAAAGGTTCAACAAGCCTGAATGTATCAACGGTACTTGTACTAGTTGCCATGACTACAGGGATACATTGAGCAGGTACTACAGTGATGTACCTGCAGACAAAGAAATGGTATGGAATCGATGGGAGAGTCAGAGAGGCCAAGATGGGAATTCCAAAAAACAACTTGTGACCAAACGCGGAAAGAAGAAAGATTTACTTGAGGAACTAGTAGGCTGCGATATTGAGAAACCTGCACAGGGAACATCATTCCTACAACACCTTCACGTAGCAGTATGGCAGAATAAGCAATTTGAAAACATTAAAACTAACCTACCTGAAAACTGTACTCTCCAAGTTTTAGATTTTGCCAAAAATAGGGAAATAAAATATCAGGATGAAATAAAATCGGCATTCTACACCTCTCGTCAGGTTACACTCCACCCTGTTGTAACATTCTACAGAGATGAATGTAATACAGTTACAAGAGAATCTTCAATTGTTATTTCGGAGGACAACCAGCATGACTATCATGCTGTTCACCACTTTCTGAATATGGTAGATGAGCATATTGTGTCACAGCTTGGACAAGAACCAGTAAAGAAGTATGTATTCAGCGATGGCTGCAGTTCGCAGTATAAATCGAAAGGCCCATTTGCTGACTTGGCGTTTGACAAGGGAAACATCAACAGAAATTTTTACGGTTCCGAGCACGGAAAAGGAGATTGCGATGCAGAAATAGGAGTTTTAAACAGAGCAGTCGATCGTGCAATCATTGGCAGAAAGGTTATTATGAATAGTGCAGCAGAGCTCTATAATTACTGTAAACTGAATTTGGAAATGGATGAACCTTTTTATAAAAGGAAGTTCTTCTTTGTGAAAGATGGGGAGATTGTTAGGAACAGAAAAGAAACCAAAGTTAAAACTTTACCGAAGACTAGGAAATTTCATCAAATTCTAAATGTGAGAGAGACCATTGGCAGCACTGAGGCACCCACTCTGAAAGTTCGTAATTTGTCCTGCTTCTGCAGACATTGCGAAGAGGGGGCACGTTTTCACATCTGTGTGAACTCTTCTTATGTGGATGTATACGAAACAAAACAACTCATTGCAACTAGACCAATCCCTGTAGTCAATGATGGTCAGGAGCTGAATGAACAGCCGAAAGGAAAGAAGTCAGGAATGAAAAACAAAGCCGAGGATGCTCTAGATGAACAGCCAAAAGAAAAGAGGTCGAGGACAAAGAACAATGTCAAGGAGGCTCAGGGTGAACAGTCAAAAGGCGAGAAGACAGGAACAAAAAACAATGTCAAGGAGGCTCAGGGTGAACAGTCAAAAGGAGAGAAGACAGGAACAAAGAAAAATGTCAAGGAGGCTCAGGGTGAACAGTCAAAAGGAGAGAAGACAGGAACAAAGAAAAATGTCAAGGAGGCTCAGGGTGAACAGTCAAAAGGAGAGAAGACAGGAACAAAGAAAAATGTCAAGGAGGCTCAGGGTGAACAGTCAAAAGGAGAGAAGACAGGAACAAAGAAAAATGTCAAGGAGGCTCAGGGTGAACAGTCAAAAGGAGAGAAGACAGGAACAAAAAACAATGTCAAGGAGGCTCAGGGTGAACAGTCAAAAGGAGAGAAGACAGGAACAAAGAAAAATGTCAAGGAGGCTCAGGGTGAACAGTCAAAAGGAGAGAAGACAGGAACAAAGAAAAATGTCAAGGAGGCTCTGGAGAAACAGTGGAAAGGGAAGAGTTCCAGAACAAAGAACAGCGTTGAGGATGCTCTAGATCAACCAAATGGAAGAAGGCAAGAAACAAAGAACAAAGAATGTGAAGTTAAGGAAAGACAGTCTTTTCCAAAATGTACTGCTTCCAATACTTTTGGTGATACCGGAATGAGAACTCGTTTCTTTGAGTTGAAATTAGAAGAGTTGCAAAAGATAAAAACCTATGCTGAACTAGAAACTCAGGCCAACATCTTATTTGAAGACTGCATTGATAAATATGGTCATGCAACATGTATCCCGGATGCCAATGTTGTCAAACTAAAATTAGTTGGAGACTCACTTGCTCAGGCAATGATACCAAATGAATGGGCATCAAACATCGCAGTGAGAGTGTTTGGAGATGGAAATTGTCTTGCGAGAAGTGGCAGTATTCTGGCATTTGGCCAAGAGGAGTGGCACATTGAAATCAGGTATAGACTGATCCTTGAACTTGTGATCAACAGTGAACTGTATCTCAACACAGCATATGTGAATAAAGGTGTCAAATTACCACCTTTAGAAGCTACATCTTTAGCTACTACATATGCCATGTTTTCCGAACATTATACCCCGGGCGATGTTATGTCTACTTCAGTCATAAGGCGGATTTTCAGAGCAGAAGTCATGTCTATTCTGAACAGGAATACATTTATGGGCATTTGGCAAGTTATGGCCTTGTCTTCAGTTCTTGGATGTAGGCTTCATTCAGTATACCCAAACCTTGGTCATGGTGTTTGTCAGATGACGTTGAACAGACTTGTTCTTCCGAGACAAGAGAGATGTTGTCACACAGCTGTTATAATGTGGACGAGTAACAGGGAAGACATGGTTCCATCAAACTGGGTACCTAACCACTTTGTACCTGTATTGCCTCTTCAAGAGCCTCAACAAGATCTCCATATTGATGGCCTTGATTACAGTATGACTGATTCCCTCCAAGAATTGATCGATTCTGATCTGGTTTCATACCTGATAAGTTCATTAAGGTAAGAATCTTTTGTACAAAAACACCGGGGTCATCGTGCCAATAACAACTATATTGTCTTTCCGTGTAGCAAGTTCATCATATTATAATATATCAAGTAAATACACATGGATGGTTATATAACTGTATCAGTTTTAATTCCAGCTTCCAACATAGTGTAGTTTGGTCATGTCTTAGACTTTGTGCAAATAACAGTGCACGCCAAAAATAAAGATTGATACTTTATTGGCCATCACATGAACATATAATGTCAGTATTAATCATGAACATATTAATGTTATATCAAATGTCCATATTATTTCTTTTAACACTAAATATATTTCAACATCTTATAGCTCCGAAGGGGAACCATTGACAGATATGATTGATGAAAAGCTGACCCCAGACATAGTGCAAGATTTACCGAATGAATCAGATGTATATGATAAAGGGTATACCCCAGCTATATCAACAGATGAAGCTGAACTGAGGTGAACTTGCTTTTTGTATCATTCTAAGTCATTCAAAACAATGTTTTATATTTTAATAGAAAGTACATGCATTAAAAGCTGCTATTGTAATTTTAATCTCCTTTAAATTAAAAACTGTTATATTGTTTTACACGTTCGTTAATTTATATTGTAAATGTTGCTTCATAATGTATTAACCAAGTTGAATACTAAATGTTTTCGTCTATTAGGTATGAAGTGGAACCGGTTGTTGTAACCAAGACCCCAGACACCCGAGATATATCCACAGATGAAGCTGAACTGAGGTGAACTTGCTTTTTGTATCATTCTAAGTCATTCAAAACAATGTTTTTTATTTTAATAGAAAGTACATGCATTAAAAGCTGCTATTGTAATTTTAATCTCCTTTAAATTAAAAACTGTTATATTGTTTTACACGTTCGTTAATTTATATTGTAAATGTTGCTTCATAATGTATTAACCAAGTTGAATACTAAATGTTTTCGTCTATTAGGTATGAAGTGGAACCGGTTGTTGTAACCAAGACCCCAGACACCCGAGATATATCCACAGATGAAGCTGAACTGAGGTGAACTTGCTTTTTGTATCATTCTAAGTCATTCAAAACAATGTTTTATATTTTAATAGAAAGTACATGCATTAAAAACTGCTATTGTAATTTTAATCTCCTTTAAATTAAAAACTGTTATATTGTTTTACACGTTCGTTAATTTATATTGTAAATGTTGCTTCATAATGTATTAACCAAGTTGAATACTAAATGTTTTCGTCTATTAGGTATGAAGTGGAACCGGTTGTTGTAACCAAGACCCCAGACACCCCAGATATATCCACAGATGAAGCTGAACTGAGGTGAACTTGCTTTTTGTATCATTCTAAGTCATTCAAAACAATGTTTTATATTTTAATAGAAAGTACATGCATTAAAAACTGCTATTGTAATTTTAATCTCCTTTAAATTAAAAACTGTTATATTGTTTTACACGTTCGTTAATTTATATTGTAAATGTTGCTTCATAATGTATTAACCAAGTTGAATACTAAATGTTTTCGTCTATTAGGTATGAAGTGGAACCGGTTGTTGTAACCAAGACCCCAGACACCCCAGATATATCCACAGATGAAGCTGAACTGAGGTGAACTTGCTTTTTGTATCATTCTAAGTCATTGAAAACAATGTTTAATATTTAATGGAAAGAACATACATTAAAAGCTGCTATTGTAATTTTAAACTCCTAAAATTTTGAAATTGTTCAACCGTTTTTACATGTAAGTTTATTTACAGTGCATTTGTTTACGGAAGTTACATTTATATTTACCAAGTTTAATTAATGTATGTAAAAATGTCTCTGAATTTCATGTACTGTGAAATCATATTTATAATTCCATTGTCGATTGATATAAAGTTATGTACTTTGGACACAAAAGGGATATTTTAATAAGACATTTATATACACCCAGGGATTTCAAATTTAACACATTAATGCTAATTTTACTTTGTTATAAAAAGCCTTTACCAGACCACGAAATCAAGGAATGTTTACGATTTCGCATGCATACACTGTATCTTAAATGAAAGAAAGTATATTTCTTACATCAAAAACTCATTAAATTGAGGTCTTTGACAAGTTTAAATACAGATTTATTATTGGTTTGAAAAAAAAAAGCCAAAATTCATGAATGTATCAATTAAATTCATTTATTCATACATTACATCATTCATAAGATGTATTATTCATATAGGTTTCCTGTAGGAACCAACATATTAGTTAGTGTTGGTTCAGTTGTGTTGAAAGCTGTTGTAAGTAAACAGTTGTCAAATTTGTGTTACAATTTGTTTAATTTGTGTTTAGTTTGCTGATAATTGTAAATCATGGAGTTTGACATGGTTTGCATCTGCACAAATTGATGTTTGTTTCTTGAAATGCGACTGAAATAGAAAGCCAATCTGACAATAATGATCTTCCGTAGACGTATTTGTTTACTAGCTTGAAATTTTCAATTTTCTAGTCCTTTAGATATCCTTTGAGAACTCTTTTCTAAAGTTATCTACAAGTTCTTGGGTTTAATATAAATAAGGTAATTCTTGCTAGATGCGCTTGGTCGATATCACTTTTACAGGTTGATAAATCCTCATTTATAATGTCCTTACTAAAAGGCAATAGTTCTACATTATATATGACTTCACGAGTTCATTGTAATCTTGCCTGTCACACAACCTATAGATGAGCAATAATGTCACTCTTGGGCATCTTGTTTTTTATAACCTTTTGATATAATATATCTCTCTTTTTCATGCAATTTTTTTTAAATTCTCTTAAATTCTCTTTCTACCCAAAATATATATTCCACTTTCTTCCTGTATTTTATGTTTTGAACTTAAACTTTCAGGTTGTTCAAACCCCAGATGATTATCTGTCAGCAGATGACCTTGGACAATGGGTACAATACTATAAAAAGGCTAAAAGGAACCAATGGACCCTGGATGATAAACCTTTTTTTGTTTTGTGGAAGGATACAGTCAAAGTGCTTGATGAACCATCTATGTCAATGTCTGGTTCTAGGCTTTATTATATTTTTTAAAACACATACATTAGGACCTGCTTCAAGATGTACATCACTTTCTTTTTTTTATTAAATAATAGACATTTAATATCAACAATAATGGACAGTTGCTATTTATGAAGAAAGTTTATTGTGTATGAATTTACATTTTCTGTCATTACCCGTAATTCTAACACACATGGTGGCGTCCGCTGTGTAAACATATCTATATAGGAAACCAACTATACATTATTATATGATAATGTAAACTTGGCCATTACAATTCCTCCACTGGAATTTGAGGATAAAACCCTCAATATTGTTTTTGTGATCAATAAATGATACAAACATTTCATTTTGTGTTTTTTCATATTTGTAAGAAATAGTGAAAAGGAAAACAGAACTGGAAACTCATAAAACTCAAATGAGTCTTCAAATTAGAAAATAAGCGTCTATGACCAGATATTAGTTAGGTTGCAGTTTTTTAACTTCTAGTTATGTATATGTATGTGTAATTTCAAAAGGAGAAAACAAAACAGTAACATTTTGTGTAAGTATAGTATATTTTATAATGTATAGTTTTCAAATTATATCAATTTAGTTTATTTTACCAGTACATGTATAAAATCCCAAACTCGCTAATATCTTGGTCATTATCAAATATCATTGAATTGAAGGTGACAAAATAAAAGGGAAGTGAAGAAAACTCCAAAAGAATCAAAGTTTTCTCTTTTGTATAGAAAGATAGAAGAGAACATCTATAGAGATATTGAGGTGTGTATACATATGCTTAGTGTAACCTGGACAACACAACATTATTTACATAAGCATGGAGAAAATATAAAGATTAGTAAGCATCTATGGTGAGCCCCAAGGTCCCTTGACACTAGGGTTGCCTTGCTAACCAACCATTTACCATAACTATGTAAGATTCCCAAAACCAGTGCAACAATAATTGTTCATGGTAAATGGTTGGTGGAAATCTCAGAAAAGCTCCAATATACATTATTCTGGAGCCATATATACTCATAAAGCATCAGTATCATTTTTAAAGTAAGTCGATTTTTTCCACTTTTAAGTTAAATAAAATTACGGTCAATAGTTTCATTAAAATGATTATAAAACGTGATTATTTGTGTGATACTTATACGAAAATAGCTGGACAATAATAATAAGAACAACTATTGATCACAACACTTGACTGAAGGAAAAGTTTTTCAAGAAAAAATATTTTAACTAAGTAAATAATTTTGCCGAGATGCTTTATGAATACGGTCCCAGGTTGGTTGCTACAATTATTAAAAGATTGCTCTGAGATTTCCAAACCCAATACAGACATGTGTGATCATATACATGCTGAGTGCTGATTACACAATAAACACAAAAATGAAAGCACACACAACATGCATAAGTTGAACTGCCTACCGTATCACTATGTTACAAGCACCATAGCATGTGACTAGGTAGCTAATGGGTTAAAGGCATCTACTACTAGAAAAAGTTTGTTTATGACCATGCGTTGTCCGCCGTACGTCTTTTAAACGCAATCTCCTCCTATACCACTGGACCAATTAGATTGATATTTCATTTTTTATCAGATTAAGACATTTATAAATTTTGTATCTGCATTTTCTGTCGTAAATTACATTACCAATGCAGGAATCCGTAAAAAATGACATTAGCAATACACGAGTCCGTCAAAAAATGACATTAGCAACACATGAGTCCGTCAAGAATGACATTAGCAACAAACGAGTCCGTCAAAAAATGACATTAGCAACATAAGAGTCCGTCAAGAATGACATTAGCAACGAAATAGTCTGTCAAAAAATGACATTAGCAACACACGAGTCCGTCAAAAAATGACATTAGCAACGAAATAAAACATACAAAATTCTTACTTCCCAAAACTATTTTAATATTTAATATCAATAGCTTTGTGCACTTTATATTGTTACATATATATGTTAAGACATTTTTGTACAATGCTTTGTATTTTGATGATTATTCAAAATTTTACTTGTTGCTAATGTCACCAAAGTCCGTCAAATTTTCCGTCAAAAAATGACATTAGCAACGCAAATATAACAAGAGGTCAATGACCTTGAAGCTCTACTGATTGATTTTGATTTCAGGAAGTAGTCGCTACAGACTTGTTTTTTGAAAATCTATTTTTAACCGTGGCGGCCATCTTGAATTTCCGGCCGACCTGAAATTTTGCTAAGATCAATAAGACATTAAGAGCAACATTCCTGTGAAGTTTCATGAAAATCCGTCAGGTAGTTTCAAAGAAGTAGTCGCTACAAGTTTTCATTATATAACTCTATGTAAACAAAGCAGCCATGTTTAAGGTCAAATCAAAAAGATTTTCGACAAGGACCAACATCATGTCATACTGATCATTTTAGAAAAAGTCCCATATCAATATCTCTTATTGTTTTGAAGAAGTAGTCGCTACAAACTTATTTATTTTAAATCTAATTTTAGCTGTGGCGGCCATCTTGAATTTCCGGCCGACCTGAAATTTTTCTAGGATCAACTAGACATCAAGTGCAACATTCCTGTGAAGTTTCATGAACATCCGTCAAGTAGTTTCAGAGGAGTAGTCGCTACAAGTTTTTACTATATAACTCTATGTAACCAAAGATGGCCACTGGCAGCCATGTTTAACGTCGAATCAAAATAATTTTCCACAAGGATCTACATCATGTCATGCTGATCGTTTTAGAAAAAGTCCCATATCAATATCACTTATAGTTTTCAAGAAGTAGTCGCTACAAACTTATTTTTTAAAAATCTATTTTTAGCTGTGACGGCCATCTTGAATTTCCGGCCGACCTGAAATTTTGATAGGATCAATAAGACATCAAGAGCAACATTCCTGTAAAGTTTCATGACAATCCGCCAAGTAGTTTCAGAGGAGTAGTCGCTACAAGTTTTTACTATATAACTCTATGTAAACAAAAATGGCCGCTGGCAGCCATGTTTAACGTTGAATCAAAACGATTTTCGACAAGGACCAACATCATGTCATGCTGATCATTTTAGAAAGAGTCCTATATCAATATCACTTATAGTTTTCAAGAAGTAGTCGCTACAAACTTATTTTTTAAAAATCTATTTTTAGCTGTGACGGCCATCTTGAATTTCCGGCCGACCTGAAATTTTTCTAGGATCAATTAGACATCAAGAGCAACATTCCTGTAAAGTTTCATGACAATCCGCCAAGTAGTTTCAGAGAAGTAGTCGCTACAAGTTTTTACTATATAACTCTATGTAAACAAAGATGGCCGCTGGCAGCCATGTTTAACGTTGAATCAAAACGATTTTTGACTAGGATCAACATCATGTCATGCTGATCATTTTAGAAAAAGTCCCATATCAATATCACTTATAGTTTTCAAGAAGAAGTCGCTACAAACTTGTATTTTAAAACTCTATTTTTAGCTTTGGCGGCCATCTTGGATTTCACATCAACATGAATTTTTGCTAGGATCAACTAGACTTTATGGGCAACATTTCTGTAAAGTTTCATGAATATCCATCTAGTAGTTTCAGCTGTGAAGTCGCTACAAATAAAAGTTTACGGACAGACAGACGGACAGACGGACAGACGGACAGACGGACAGACGGACGGACGGACGACGGACGCCGCACCACGGCATAAGCTCCGCTGATCTCTGATCAGTTGAGCTAAAAACTCCAAAATCTTCAAAAAAAAGAATTATTGTGTTTTTTAAACTTCATATATATCATGTTTATGACATAATCTTTCAGTTTGCAATGGTATTTTTTAAGTAAATTTGACTTTAAACAATCAGACATAATGGGATGTTATGGTGCACTATTAATTGGAAGATGTCATATAGTTTGATTAGTAGAGGATGAATTCATGCATCAATGAGAACATTCTTTTTAAAATATGATGCAGTATTTTCAGAAAAAAGAAAGAAATATATGTCCTGAGTGAAGACAGTCTGAGTTCTATTTGAATTTGAATTGATTGACATTTTGTGGGCGGAGCTTTCCCTTTTATACTTGAGCCTGGGGTTTAAGCTCCCAGTGGGATTCGAACCCCCAGTTGTGAGAGGCGATCATTTTTTTTTATTAATTACTTGTTTTTTGGAAAAGGTGAGGGGAGGTTGCGGTATAGGAACATTTCAGCATTGACCAGGTCTGGATGTCATTCTTATGCAGGTTTATGTCAACTACACATTCCAACAGTCTGAATGTCATTCTAGTGAGGCTATATATCAACTATAGCGCTTGTACATATTCCAGTCTGAATCTATTTTTAGAAAGTCTTGTAATGCTTAACTCCGCCCACGAATGCCGCCATCTTGAAATTCGGACAAACAATCGCAGAAGTCGTAGAATAACGAACAATGGATTGATCTACTTTACAGTTTTCATATACTTAATTGTGCTTAATATATATACTCAACATGGTCACAACAAAACATTCTGCTGGGGAGAGTGCAAAAGTGTTTCAAGAACGGGGGAAATGCGAGAAATCTATTTCATTGGGTTCGGGAATGTTTTTCCAAAGCCAGACAAAGAACGAGAAAAGTGTCTCCGATGGGTAGAAAGATGTGGCCGGAAATATTTCACGTAAGGCAACGTGAAAAGGGATACTTACATATGTTCTCTTCATTTTTGTTGGTGGAAATGGTCCTACGGAAGAAAATCCGGACCCGATTAAATGTGGGAAGCAGGTAATTTGACTTTTGTTTACAGTGCTTTATAAACTGAAAGTAGTAACGCGTATAAATTCGGATGTAGTAGTACCCGGATAAAATACATCGTAGATGATCACTATTTAAAACATGCGAAACGAACAGAGTGTCGTGTCTCTACAGAAAAGGTGTGTTATCTCAATATATGCAAGCTAAATGAAAGTAAATTATTTTTACTATATTTACATGTGTGAAACTAAAAGTAAATTTGGGTTTGCTGTTTGTATTTTTAGCTGCTATACCGCCCGTGTTCGTTGGAAACTCGGGTAAATTTTGTATTTAATGTTTGTATAAACTGACTTTAAATGAATAATGTTGTATCTTGTTAATTCTCGCATACAGACAGGAGTTATTCAGGGTTGATATTAGGTCAACTACTGTTTATACCATACTAGCGTGTGCTTATTATACAAACCTGCTTTATATTTTATTTACCACTATTCTTAATGAAATACTGCTTCTATGCAGTATATCAGAAGTAATATCATCAATGTTTTGAATTAAGTTTTAATTGTATTGCAGGTTACCAGGAAAAGACGAGCACCTGTAGGACTAGGAGGCCACCGCTTTATACCGCAGGAAGAGGCAGCGACCAAAGATATTGCTAAACACAGAATTCATGTTGAAGCTCAATTGAAAGAATGAAAAATTCAAACTTCTTCAAAAAATAATTCCTCAGAAGCTCCAGCCTGTCTTTTCGCAATGTGTTTTTGTGATAGGTTGTCTAGTGAACTTTCAAACGCCTCTTGTCAAGTGAATTGTATTTAAATAAAAACATGTCGATATATGATAAAAATGTAGAGCAGCCACTAAGTATGTTTCTATCGATCAGTTCGTGAACAAACATATTTGAAAAGGATTAAAAGGCTTTAATCCTTTTCATTTGAAAAGGATTAAAAGGCTTTAATCCTTTTCAAATATTTTTTTATTCACAAACTGATCGATAGAAACATACTTAGTGGCTGCTTCTGTCGATCAGTTCGTTTTTCACAAACTGATCGAAAGAGACATACTTAGTGGCTGCTCTACATTTTTCAACGTGACATTGATAAGTGTTGTAAATGAGTAAGTTTTCTTAATGAATAGTTATTAAAAAAGATTCATGCAAAAAACTAGACTTTCTTTTTTTGTATACTGTTTTGTTTCACTTATTCTTGTACAGTTTAAAGGAACACATGGCAATCTTGATTTTTTTAAAAACTTGTGGCACCCTGTATTATTTATAAGTAATGTATAAAGCATATTGTTTTTGCATATTACTAACTGTTGATCACATTCACCAATAACATATTCCTGTGGAAGTATAACAAGGAAATGTTGAAAAATTAAAATTGCATTTTAGTATAAATGCAAACAGATTTATCGAGTCAAAATAATACTGGATTAATAATCGAGCGGCTAATTTTAACGGCTTATTATAACATGTTTAGCCCCGTGTGATTCCCGGGGGCCCCGTTTGGTCACGGGGCAAAGAATAGGCTATTAGGGCCACTGAAGATCCCTTTTTTATCTTGATGTACATGGAGGATGTGCCTGGCATGTTCATGCCTGTTAGGCGCCATATAACCTTTCATGTGTTGGTGCGCCTTAAAACCCAATTCAATTAACATGTTTAATGCTTGAAATACAAGACTTCAAGATTTCAATGTGTCCTTTTAAGTATCGTAAACAAATCATTATTGATTGATTTGATTCTATTTGAACTGCCTACAACACATTTCAGGTCATACAGATATCTCTCGCTTCCATAATGGAGGAATAATGGTAGTTAGCTGGTTCTTAAACTTGTGCAAGCTTTCGTTGATAAATAGAATCGGACAAAGTTTGATAAAGATCAATGCAAAATGAAAGTACCCGAGTGTTAATAACAAAAGTTAACGGACGGACAACATGCTATTCCCTAAGCTCTCCCGGCTTTTGGTCAGTAGAGCTGAAAAGGAAGAAAAGACAGCAAAACCTTTAACGTGTTGTGTGACTTGCTTACGACTGTCTTCCCTGACCGATAACTGAACTTGTATCTCGGCCAAACATATTTCAATTGAAATCAATATAAACACAAGTACTACTCAACAACAAGTTAAAAGTTACAATTTTTTTTATTTGTTGTCAGTAAAAGCATATAAGATATACATATTAACAAAAACATATCATAACAAATTCAACAATAGACAAGTTCCCAATATACAGCAAGGAAAAAATGGATTTAAAACAACTTGATCAAGAGTAGTTTTAAGTGACACAGTATAAAGTTAAATGTTTTTGCATATATAAATATAATTATTACTATTCTTCAATTAACTATAGAAAATTAAAAACACAAACTGAATTGTATATATGCAAGGCTGGTCTAAGTCAAAATGATACTGGATTAATAAATTGATACACCAATTTTGATACTTCATAGAAACTTCAAGATTGCCATGTGTCCCTTTAAGATCGAAAAATCATGGTATGGCGCATCAGTGATATAAAAGTCATGACGCAAGATATGAACATTTAATGCTAGTTTAAACATAAATCTAGATGCATCAATTTTGAAAAAGGATTGGGATGAATGTCATCATTTAAAGTTGCTTCCGAAATTAAAAAAGTCATATAGCGCCAAGGAATGAACATTTGATGTACTCATTTTAACGCTAAAAAACAAACGATAAAATAGTTTAAAATTTGATTTTATGTCACAGAGTTATTTTATTTTCACTCCGTTTAACACTATAACAAAATGTTTTATTTGCTTTACATACATACGATATACGGGCACTTTCTTCTAAAACCCAGAACCGGCTATCTACAGCTAATTTCAGCGTAATATTGTAGGATAAAGATACATACTGCATTATGTATTGATAAAAATGTGTACAGTTACATCGTACAAAATATTCACTCGATACGATGCCATAACCTTGGCTTTGACGAAGTAATGACCTTGCTTCGCACAGTCTTGCATTTTTTGGACATGTCCACTTTCAAAGAATGTCGGTCCCTTTTTTAATGGCTTAGCAGTATAAAGATCTTCAATATCCTCATCTTCATCCTTGCTCTCATTCAATATCAAATTTTATTGAGAAATTGCACCGACTCTATTATGTGGTTATGTGTGTGCCCCTTGTTGAAATGTTTGGGCATTTCTGCTGCATGGCCAGGAAATTTTCTCCAACCGCTATATGGCAGTAATGGAACATCCGATGATGATGGTGCTGTCAGTTTAACGGATTCGTTTTTCAAACTATACCACTTTCCGCCATCAACACTTATGGATAAGCTTTTGTCTTCCCCTGCAGCTATGCAGCTATGTACCAGCTATGTACCCTGAAAATATATTGAAAAATAAATAAGTGAGTGTATCTGCTGGCAAAAATAAATACTGTTGTAAAGATCAAACTTTTAGACAATCACATGTTTACCCAAGCCGAAAGTATACGTCAATTTAAAACAAGCATTACGTTTTCCCCGTTTACATATATATACATGGGTGGGTGGGTGGGGTAACATTTATTGTTACATTCGTCGTCAACTCGTTTCGTGCTTTAAAATTATTGGAGGCGGGTATATATTGTCATAATCGTAAGAATTAAGATTGGTTTACATCATTTATAATCACAATATATAATCTTGTTTCGTATAAACACAATATCAATCGATTTAAAAAGCATTATGACTGTTGTCAAGAGGCTTGAAGAGCCGAAGAAAGTTGTTTACAACAGACTTGTTTTCCTCACCTTTTCAGTATCTTAGATCTGTCGCCTATTTTAGGAAGTCCTCGGCATTCTAGCCATCTCAATAACTGTGTATTCGAATGTTTTTCAACCTATTCGTACAGAAATTTAGCCCCAGGTATATCTTTTTCTTCGAGAGTGACAACTATATAAACGCATCGCTAGCTGCCATTGTTCTCTGTTTGTCCGAAATATCGATCACGTGATAGACTGTACTATTTTTAGCATATGACCGCATAGTCTGTGACGTTGCAGAAGAGGGATATCGTACAAGCGCTATACCGGATGTATGAAGATAGTCCAGACAGTGTATGTACCGTATTTCCCTTTCAATTTTTTCTAAATACTTGCATTGTTTAAAGAATTTCTTTATGATTCGTTTCCTTGTATATAACAAAGTTGTTTGTTTGAATGGTGTTTAACTTCATTTTTAGGTCTATTTTTTGCAGTAGAGGCAGACACCCAGTTTTTCCAAGGTAGAACCAGTACTGTATAATGTATACATCTCACCAGCCGTAAGAATAGACACTTTCTCACATGAAAATTCAAGCTCCCAGTGGGATTCGAACTCACAGCGGTAAGAGACAGGAACATTTTTTTTGTTTTGTTTGAAAAGGTGAGGGGAATAGGCGTGGTATCGTTTCCGTATAGGCTCATTCCGACATGGACCAGGTCTGGATGTCATACAATCACTGAATAAAGTAGTAATGTTACAGACAACCTTTTTCTTTAATAAAACATAATTACACCTACATGGACCGGGACTTGATGTCATTCTTATGCGGGTTTATGTCAAATAAATACCTAAAAGATAGTCGGGACGGTGTCGTTCATTGGGCTGCTTCTGATGGTTTATGTCAAATAACTACCTGAAGATAGTCGGGGCAGTAACATTCCTTGGACGTTACGGAAACTCACAGCCAAAGTATTGCAATAGCGCCTGGCCAAGCAATTTTGCTAGCAGTATAGGGCAGCGGGGGTCGAACCAATGAGATTGTCGGCTGGTGAGATATATATGCATGTTCCCACAACACTCAGTGAACAAATTTAGCGAGAGGATTACATTAATTTGGTCATTTTACTTAAAGGGGCTGTGGAATTGAGTGATATCTGTTCTCCGAGTACATTACGTTTTTCGGCTTCTGGTTTCTTGGAAGCTAAACCAAGAGAATGTCGAGATAAAATAGCATCAATTGAAAAAAGGACAGATGCCTTTTTAATTTACATATATATCTACATAATTAAACGAAGTAGCGAAGCCCCAGAATTGATTCGGAACATGGGTTTGATACGGGAGGCAGCAGCACAACATTTTATTTTTGTGGTAGATACAGACCAACCCATTTTTCCTGGGTAAAACCAGTTCTGTATACCTGCTACCATCTGTAAGAATCAACTATTTCTCACGTGACAAGTCAAGCTCCCAGAGGGATTCGAACCCTCAGTGATGAGAGGCCCACAGTGGTGAGAGGCGATAAAGTTTAATTATTATTATAATTTTAATTTTATTTTTAAAAAAGTAAGGGTTGATATAGGCACATATCGTTGCCGTATGGGAACATTCCGACATGAACCAGGTCTGGATGTCATTCTAATGAGGTTTTATGTCAACTACACATTCCGACATGAACACGGTCTGGATGTCATTCTAATGAGGTTTTATGTCAACTACACATTCCGACATGAACACGGTCTGGATGTCATTCTAATGCAAATTATGTCAATTACACATTTTGACATAAACAGATAAAATAGCATCAATTGAAAAATGGAGATGCCTTTTTAATTTACATGTCTCTCTATATAATTAAACATAGTAGCAAAGCCCCAGAATTGATTTGGAACATGGGTTTGATACGGGAGGCAGCAGTACAACATTTTATTTTTGTGGTAGATACAGACCAACCCATTTTTCCTGGGTAGAATCAGTTCTGTATACCAGCTGCCATCTGTAAGAATCAACACTTTCTCACCACAGTGGGATTCGAACCCTCAGTGGTGAGAGGCGATAAAGTTTTATTATTATTATATATATTTTTTTTTTTAATAAGGTAAGGGTTGATATAGGCACATATCGTTGCCGTATGGGAACATTTCAACATGGACCAGGTCTGGATGTCATTCTAATGCAGGTTTATGTCAACTACACATTCCAACAATCTGGATGTCATTCTAATGCAGGTTTATGACAACTGCACCTTCCAACAATCTGGATGTCATTCTAGCGAGGCTATATATCAACTATATCGGATGTATGAAGATAGTCCAGACAGTGTATGTACTGAATGTCCCCTATTAGGTGAGGTTCTCTTATTAGGAGAAATACGGTAATCTCGGGTAAAAATAACAACAGCATCAAGAATTGCAGGGCAATTCAGTCTCCCACCGGCCCAGACAAACATTTTCCAGACATTTTCTATGATGGAGGTCAAAGATCAAGGTCAAGGTCACAATGACCTTATTTGTCATTGTCTTTTACCATATCTTAGGTGAAACGAGGAGTAGGACAAACCACAACTACTAGGACTAGTAGGAGAACGTGACACACCGCTATCCCAAGATGTATTCACAAGTTTGGATGTCTGGATGTCTGGATGTCCAGACAGTGTATGTACCGTATTTCCCCTATTAGGGGAGGTTCTCTTATTAGGAGAAATACGGTAATCTGAGGTAAAAATAGTAAAATTTATAACAAAATCTTTCAATTTATTCTAAATAATTGCATTGTTTAAAGAATTGCTTTAATATTCGGTTCCTTGTATATATAACAAAGATGTTTGTTTGAATGGTGTTTAATGTCATTTTTAGCACATGTTAGGCATTATATGACGGTCTATTTTTTTGCATTAGAGGCAGACCACCCCATTTTTCCAGGGTAGAACCAGTACTGTGTACATCCCACCAGCAGTAAGAAGACACTTTCTCACTTAAAATGTCAAGCTCCCAGTGGGATTCGAACCCACAGTGGTAACAGATAGGGATTTTTTAAAAAAAAAAATTGAAAAGGTGAGGGGAATAGGCGTGATATAGTTTCCATATAGGCACATTCCGACAGACAACCTTTTTCTTTAATAAAATATCCATTAAACTTTACATCTGTTCTCCGAGTACATTTACGTTTTTCAGCCTATGGTTTCTTGGAAGCTAAACCGATAAAATAGCATCAATTGAAAAATGGACAGATGCCTTTTTAAATGTCTGTCTACATAATAAAACATAGTAGCAAAGTCCCAGAATTGATTTGGAACATGGGTTTGATACGGGAGGCAGCAGCACATTTTATTTTTGTGGTAGATACAGACCACCCCATTTTTCCTGGGTAGAACCAGTTCTGTATACCTGCTGCCATCTGTAAGAATCGACACCTTGTCAAGCTCCCAGGGAAATTCGAACCCTCAGTGATGAGAGGCCCACAGTGGTGAGAGGCGATATTTTATTATTATAATTTATTTTTTTCAAAAAGGTGAGGGGAGGTTGATATAGCCACATATCGTTGCCGTATGGGAACCTTTCAACATGGACCCCTGACATAAACCGATAAAATAGCATCAATTGAAAAATGGAGATGCCTTTTTAATTTACATGTCTGTCTATATAATTAAACATAGTAGCAAAGCCCCAGAATTGATTTGGAACATGGGTTTGATACGGGAGGCAGCAGTACAACATTTTATTTTTGTGGTAGATACAGACCAACCCATTTTTCCTGGGTAAAACCAGTTCTGTATACCTGCTACCATCTGTAAGAATCAACTATTTCTCACGTGACCAGTCAAGGTCCCAGAGGGATTCGAACCCTCAGTGATGAGAGGCCCACAGTGGTGAGAGGCGATAAAGTTTAATTATTATTATAATTTTTATTTTATTTTTAAAAAAGTAAGGGTTGATATAGGCACATATCGTTGCCGTATGGGAACATTCCGACATGAACCAGGTCTGGATGTCATTCTAATGAGGTTTTATGTCAACTACACATTCCGACATGAACACGGTCTGGATGTCATTCTAATGCAAATTATGTCAACTACACACTCGGACATAAAGCGATAAAATAGCATCAATTGAAAAATGGACAGATGCCTTTTTAATTTACATGTCTGTCTACATAATAAAACATAGTAGCAAAGCCCCAGAATTGATTTGGAACATGGGGCAGCAGCACAACATTTTATTTTTGACATTTTTCCTGGGTAGAACCAGTTCTGTATACCTGCTGCCATCTGTAAGAATCGACACCTTGCCAAGCTCCCAGTGGAATTCGAACCCTCAGTGGTGAGAGGCCCACAGTGGTGAGAGGCGATGTTTTATTATTATTTTATTTTTTTTAAAAAGGTGAGGGGAGGTTGATATAGGCACATATCGTTGCCGTATGGGAACCTTTCAACATGGACCCGGTCTGGATGTCATTCTAATGCAGGTTTATGTCAACTACACATTCCGACATGAACCAGGTCTGGATGTCATTCTAATGAGGTTTTATGTCAACTACACATTCCGACATGAACACGGTCTGGATGTCATTCTAATGCAGGTTTATGTCAACTACACATTCCAAAATGAACCAGGTCTGGATGTCATTCTAATGAGGTTTTATGTCAACTACACATTCCGACATGAACCAGGTCTGGATGTCATTCTAATGCAAATTATGTCAACTACACATTCTGACATAAACCGATAAAATAGCATCAATTGAAAAATGGACAGAATACTTTTTAATTTACATGTCTGTCTATATAATTAAACATAGTAGCAAAGCCCCAGAATTGATTCGGAACATGAGTTTGATACAGGAGGCAGCAGCACATTTTATTTTTGTGGTAGATACAGACCAACCCATTTTTCCTGGGTAAAACCAGTTCTGTATACCTGCTGCCATCTGTAAGAATCAACACTTTCTCACTCGACAAGTCAAGCTCCCAGTGGGATTCGAACCCTCAGTGATGAGAGGCCCAGTGGTGAGAGGCGATAAAGTTTTATTATTATTATAATTTTTATGTTTTAAAAAAAGTAAGGATTGATATAGGCACATATCGATGCCGTATGGGAACATTCCGACATGAACCAGGTCTGGATGTCATTCGAATGAGGTTTTATGTCAACTACACATTCCGACATGAACACGGTCTGGATGTCATTCTAATGCAAATTATGTCAACTACACACTCTGACATAAACCGATAAAATAGCATCAATTAAACAAGAGGTCAATGACCTTGAAGCTCTACTGATTGATTTTGATTTCAGGAAGTAGTCGCTACAAACTGTTTTTTTTGAAAATCTATTTTTAGCTGTGGTGGCCATCTTGAATTTCCGGCCGACCTGAAATTTTGCCAGGATCAATGAGACATCAAGAGCAACATTCCTGTGAAGTTTCATGAAAATCCGTCAAGTAGTTTCAGAGGAGTAGTCGCTACAAGTTTTCATTATATAACTCTATGTAAACAAAGATGGCCACTGACAGCCATGTTTAACATTGAATCAAAATAATGTTCGACTCGGATAACCATCATGTCATGCTGATCATTTTAGAAAAAGTCCCATATCAATATCTCTTATAGTTTTCAAGAAGTAGTCGCTACAAACTTATTTTTTAAAAATCTATTTTTAGCCATGGCGGCCATCTTGAATTTCCGGCCGACCTGAAATTTTGCTAAGATCAATTAGACATCAAGAGCAACATTCGTGTGAAGTTTCATGAAAATCCGTTAAGTAGTTTCAAAGAGTAGTCGCTACTAGTTATCATTATATAACTCTATGTAAACAAACATGGCCACTGGCAGCCATGTTTAACGTCGAATCAAAATAATGTTCGACTTGAATAACCATCATGTCATGCTGATCATTTTAGAAAAAGTCCCATATCAATATCACTTATAGTTTTCAAGAAGTAGTCGCTACAAACTTGTCTTTTGAAAATCTATTTTTAGCCATGGCGGCCATTTTGAATTTTGAAATTTTGCAAGGATCAATTAGACATCAAGAGCAACATTCGTGTGAAGTTTCATGAAAATCCGTCAGGTATTTTCAGAGGAGTAGTCGCTACAAGTTTTCATTATATAACTCTATGTAAACAAAGATGGCCACTGGCAGCCATGTTTAACGTCGAATAAAAATAATGTTCGACTCGGATAACCATCATGTCATGCTGATAAATTTAGAAAAAGTCCCATATCAATATCTCTTATAGTTTTCAAGAAGTAGTCGCTACAAACTTATTTTTTACAAATCTATTTTTAGCCGTGGCGGCCATCTTGAATTTCCGGCCGACCTGAAATTTTGCTAGGATCAATTAGACATCAAGAGCAACATTCCTGTGAAGTTTCATGAAAATCCGTCAAGTAGTTTCAGAGGAGTAGTCGCTACAAGTTTTAATTATATAACTCTATGTAAACAAAGATGGCCGCTGGCAGCCATGTTTAACGTCGAATCAAAACGATTTTCGACAAGGACCAACATCATGTCATGCTGATCATTTTAGAAAAAGTCCCATATCAATATCACTTATAGTTTTCAAGAAGTAGTCGCTACAAACTTATTTTTTAAAAATCTATTTTTAGCCGTTGCGGCCATCTTGAATTTCCGGCCGACCTGAAATTTTGCTAGGATCAATAAGACATCAAGAGCAACATTCCTGTGAAGTTTCATGAAAATCCGTCAAGTAGTTTCAGAGGAGTAGTCGCTACAAGTTTTCATTATATAACTCCATGTAAACAAAGATGGCCGCTGGCAGCCATGTTTAACGTCGAATCAAAACGATTTTCGACAAGGACCAACATCATGTCATGCTGATCATTTTAGAAAAAGTCCCATAGCAATATCCCTTAGAGTTTTCAAGAAGTAGTCGCTACAAACTTGTTTTTTAAAAACCTATTTTTAGATTTGGCGGCCATCTTGGATTTCACATCTACATGAATTTTTGCTAGGATCAACTAGACTTCATGGGCAACATTTCTGTAAAGTTTCATGAAAATCCATTCAGTAGTTTCAGAGGAGTAGTCGCTACAAAAAAAAGTTAACGGACGGACAGACGACGGACACCGCACCACGGCATAAGCTCTGCTGATCTCTGATCAGTAGAGCTAAAAATGGACAGATGCCTTTTTAATTTACATGTCTGTCTATATAATTAAAGGCATTTGCCGTAGTTTTCCATGCCCACCTTTTTTGGGCAACTTCTTTTCTAAAACTATTGGATGAATTTTCCTACAAATTTACAGGAATGTTGCTTTTGATGTCTAGTTGTATTTTTTTCCATTTTTTTCATTTGTTTGAATTTTTTTTTTTTCATTTTTTTTATTTTATTTAAATTCATTTTTTTATTGTCTTTATTTAAATAAAGGCCTATTATTAGATACATAAAATAGGAAAAATATAGCATTTTGTAAAAATTCCAACAAAATTAAAAATTTTAAGCATAACGGTACGGTTCCAAAAACCAATATTAAATCTCAATATGCATGGTGACCTATAAATTTAATTGAATATATTGTCTAAATATATGTTCAAATATTTGAACAAATTCTGTTATTAGGAACATAACACAAGAGGTCAATGACCTTGAAGCTCTACTGATTGATTTTGATTTCAGGAAGTAGTCGCTACAGACTTGTTTTTTGAAAATCTATTTTTAACCGTGGCGGCCATCTTGAATTTCCGGCCGACCTGAAATTTTGCTAAGATCAATAAGACATTAAGAGCAACATTCCTGTGAAGTTTCATGAAAGTCAATCAAGTAGTTTCAGAGAAGTAGTCGCTACATGTTTTCATTATATAACTCTAAGTAAACAAAAATGGCCGCTGGCAGCCATGTTTAACGTCAAATCAAAACGATTTTCGACAAGGACCAACATCATGTCATACTGATCATTTTAGAATAAGTCCCATATCAATATCTCTTATTGTTTTGAAGAAGTAGTCGCTACAAACTTATTTATTTTAAATCTATTTTTAGCTGTGGCGGCCATCTTGAATTTCCGGCCGACCTGAAATTTTTCTAGGATCAACTAGACATCAAGAGCAACATTCCTGTGAAGTTTCATGAGCATCCGTCAAGTAGTTTCAGAGAAGTAGTCGCTACAAGTTTTTACTATATAACTCTATGTAACCAAAGATGGCCACTGGCAGCCATGTTTAACGTCGAATCAAAATAATTTTCCACAAGGATCTACATCATGTCATGCTGATCATTTTAGAAAAAGTCCCATATCAATATCACTTATAGTTTTCAAGAAGTAGTCTCTACAAACTTATTTTTTACAAATCTATTTTTAGCTGTGACGGCCATCTTGAATTTCCGGCCGACCTGAAAATTTTCTAGAATCAATTAGACATCAAGAGCAACATTCCTGTGAGGTTTCATGACAATCCGCCAAGTAGTTTCAGAGAAGTAGTCGCTACAAGTTTTTACTATATAACTCTATGTAACCAAAGATGGCCACTGGCAGCCATGTTTAACGTCGAATCCAAATAATTTTCCAAAAGGATCTACATCATGTCATGCTGATCATTTTAGAAAAAGTCCCATATCAATATCACTTATAGTTTTCAAGAAGTAGTCGCTACAAACTTATTTTTTAAAATCTATTTTTAGCTGTGACGGCCATCTTGAATTTCCGGCCGACCTGAAATTTTTCTAGGATCAATTAGACATCAAGAGCAACATTCCTGTAAAGTTTCATGACAATCCGTCAAGTAGTTTCAGAGGAGTAGTCGCTACAAGTTTTTACTATATAACTCTATGTAAACAAAGATGGCCGCTGGCAGCCACGTTTAACGTCGAATCAAAACGATTTTTGATAAGGACCAACATCATGTCATGCTGATCATTTTAGAAAAAGTCCCATATCAATATCACTTATAGTTTTCAAGAAGTAGTCGCTACAAACTTGTATTTTGAAAATTTATTTTTAGCCGTGGCGGCCATCTTGAATTTCCAGCCGACCTGAAATTTTGCTAGGATCATTTAGACATCAAGAGCAACATTCCTGTGAAGTTTCATGAAAATCCGTCAAGTAGTTTCAGAGGAGTAGTCGCTACAAGTTTTCATTATATAACTCTATGTAAACAAAGATGGCCGCTGGCAGCCATGTTTAACGTCAAATCAAAACGATTTTCGACAAGGATCAACATCATGTCATGCTGATCATTTTAGAAAAAGTCCCATATCAATATCACTTATAGTTTCCAAGAAGTAGTCGCTACAAACTTGAATTTAAAAAATCTATTTTTAGCATTGGCGGCCATCTTGGATTTCACATCAACATGAATTTTTGATAGGATCAACTAGACTTCATGGGCAACATTTCTGTAAAGTTTTATGAATATCCATCCAGTAGTTTCAGAGGAGTAGTCGCTACAAATAAAAGTTAACGGACAGACGGACAGACGGACGGACAGACAGACGGACGGACGGACGACGGACGCCGCACCACGGCATAAGCTCTGCTGATCTCTGATCAGTAGAGCTAAAAAAAGGAAAATATACCATTTCTATATAATTTCAAACAAAACTTGGCCTTTTAGCATAGGGGTGTTTCAAATTCTTTTTCTAAACAAGCATGGGGACCTATCATTTTTATTGCACATTTTGTTTTATATATGTTAAACTATGTGCTTAGAAAGTTTAAAAAAATTCTATTATTGGGAACATACAAAAAAAAAAGGAAATTGTATCATTATGGGCTAATTTGTGCATACATTGTGGTAATGGTCTCAACAGATTTTGATAAAATATAGGTTTTACATAAAGATGAGCTTTAAATGTTATTGTAATTAAATGTTCTTCACTTAAATACAATTTTAGCAGAATTGTGACCAATGAATAAATGACTAGACTTCAAAAATGTCTTATTTAGCTATTTTGTTGGACTTGGTCAGCTTTTTGGACAGACTGACTTAACATTTTAACAATCATGGTGACCTACCATTATTTTTGCCTTTTTTGTCTATATATATATAACATACTTACTGTACAAAAAGTTTAAAGAAAATCTGTAATGCAGAAAAAACTATAGAAAATGTCTTTAAACATAGTAGCAAAGCCCCAGAATTGATTCGGAACATGGGTTTGATACGGGAGGCAGCAGCACAACATTTTATTTTTGTGGTAGATACAGACCAACCCATTTTTCCTGGGTAGCACCAGTTCTGTATACCTGCTGCCAACTGTAAGAATTAACACTTTCTCACGTGACAAGTCAAGCTCCCAGTGGGATTCGAACCCTCAGTGGTGAGAGGCCCACAGTGGTGAGAGGCGATAAAGTTTAATTATTATTATAATTTTTATTTTATTTTTAAAAAAGTAAGGGTTGATATAGACACATATCGTTGCCGTATGGGAACATTTAAACATGGACTAGGTCTGGATGTCATTCTATTGCAGGTTTATGTCAACTACACATTCCGACATGGACCAGGTCTGGAAGTCACTCTAATGAGGTTTTATGTCAACTACACATTCCGACATGAACCAGGTCTGGATGTCAGTCTAATGAGGTTTTATGTCAACTACACATTCCAACATGAACATGGTCCGGATGTCATTCTAATGCAAATTATGTCAACTACACATTCTGACATAAACTGATAAAATAGCATCAATTGAAAAATGGACATTTATATGTCTGTCTATATATTTAAACATAGTAGCAAAGCCCCAGAATTGATTCGGAACATGAGTTTGATACGGGAGGCAGCAGCACAACATTTTATTTTTGTGGTACATGTAGATACAGACCAACCAATTGAACCAGTTCTGTATACCTGCTGCCATCTGTAAGAATCAACACTTTCTCACGTGACAAGTCAAGCTTCCAGTGGGATTCAAACCCTCAGTGGTGAGGGGCTCACAGTGGTGAGTGGCGATAAAGTTTTATTATAAAAAAATTTTTTTTTAAAAAGGTAAGGGTTGATATAGGCACATATCGTTGTCGTATGGGAACATTTCAACATGGACCAGGTCTGGATGTCATTCTAATGAGGTTTTATGTCACCTACGCATTCCGACATGAACCAGGTCTGGATGTCATTCTAATGCAGGTTTATGTCAACTACACATTCCGACATGAACCAAGTCTGGATGTCATTCTAATGAGGTGATATGTCAACTACACATTTTGACATGAACACGGTCTGGATGTCATTCTAATGCAAATTATGTCAACTACACACTCTGACATAAACCGATAAAATAGCATCAATTGAAAAAAAAAGGACAGATGCCTTTTTAATTTACATGTCTGTCTATATAATTAAACATAGTAGCAAAGCCCCAGAATTGATTCGGAACATGGGTTTGATACGGGAGGCAGCAGCACAACATTTTATTTTTGTAGTAGATACAGACCAACCCATTTTTCCTGGGTAGAACCAGTTCTGTATACCTGCTGCCATCTGTAAGAATCGACACTTTCTCACGTGACAAGTCAAGCTCCCAGTGGCATTTGAACCCTCAGTGGTGAGAGGCCCACAGTGGGGAGAGGCGATAAAGTTTTATTATGATTATAATTTTTATTTATTTTTAAAAAGGTAAGGGTCGACATAGGCACATATCGTTGCCGTATGGGAACATTTCAACATGGACTCGGTCTGGAAAACATTCTAATGCAGGTTTATGTCAACTACACATTCCGACATGAACCAGGTCTGGATGTCATTCTAATGAGGTTTTATGTCAACTACACATTCCGACATGAACACGGTCTGGACGTCATTCTAATGCAAATTATGTCAACTACACACACTGACATGAACCGATAAAATAGCATCAATTGAAAAATGGACAGATGCCTTTTTAATTTACATGTCTGTCTATATAATTAAACATAGTAGCAAAGCCCCAGAATTGATTCGGAACAAGAGTTTGATACAGGAGGCAGCAGCACAACATTTTATTTTTGTGGTAGATACAGACCAACCCATGTTTCCTGGGTAGAACCAGTTCTGTATACCTGCTGCCATCTGTAATGCCCCTGTCACACTATAGCGCATTTCCACTGCGTTGGCACGGCGTTGTTTAATTTTCCAGAACGCCGTGAGATCGCAAGAAAAATCTGATATTTTTCGTGAAGATGGAGATGTCACGGCGTCCTCACAGCGACCAAGGCGTTGCTACGGAGCTCCCATGGCGTTCTATCGCGTTCCTACGGAGTTCTTGTTGGCGATTGTCTGTGCTCTCACGGCGCTTCCACTGCGTGCACTGCGCTTTCACGGCGCTCACACTGCGCTGACGGCGTGTTGAAGACCTTCGTTTGAACTACCTATAATTCATTTATACTATTTTGTTCGTTTTTGTCATGCAAACGCCGATGAACGCGGTAGAAGCGCCTTGGGAGCGCAATGATCGCCGTGACAGCCCTGTACAGTCGTTGTAAGAGCGCAGTAAAATAAATAACACTCCGCATAAGCGCCGTATAAGCGCGGTAGAGACGCAGTGACATCTCAGAGAACGCCGTACAATCTCCATGCAAGCGCCACCGACAACCACAGCGCTCGCACTGCGACCTCTGTGCGCGCCCGCGGAGCTCCTGTGGCGTTGTAGGAGACCTTACTGCGCTGCTATGGCGACCTTACGGCGACCCCACTGCGCTCTTATCAGAACGCCGAGCGACGGCGTTTGTTTTGTGCATGCTCAAAGTGCGCGCCGTCGCTTGGCGTTCTATGCGATTCCAATGCGTCTACTGGCGATGCCACTGCGTTGCTACGGCGATGCTTGCGATCGTACTGCGCGCACCTCGGCGTTCTGCATTTTTCTTGGAAGCCGTGGGATCGCCGTGAGAACGCGGCCCTAGTGTGACAGGGGTTTAAGAATCAACACTTTCTCATGTGACAAGTCAAGCTCCCAGTGGGATTCGAACCCTCAGTGGTGAGAGGCCCACAGTGGGGAGAGGCGATAAAGTTTTATTATTATTATAATTTTTTTTTTTTTTTAAAAAGGTAAGGGTTGATATAGGCACAGTCATATCGTTGTCGTATGGGAACATTTCAACATGGACCAGGTCTGGATGTCATTCTAATGAGGTTTTATGTCACCTACACATTCCGACATGAACCAGGTCTGGATGTCATTCTAATGCAGGTTTATGTCAACTACACATTCCGACATGAACCAGGTCTGGATGTCATTCTAATGAGGTTTTATGTCAACTACACAGTCTGACATGAACACGGTCTGGATGTCATTCTAATGCAAATTATGTCAACTACACACTCTGACATAAACCAATAAAATAGCATCAATTGAAAAAAAAAGGACAGATGCCTTTTTAATTTACATGTCTGTCTATATAATTAAACATAGTAGCAAAGCCCCAGAATTGATTCGGAACATGGGTTTGATACGGGAGGCAGCAGCACAACATTTTATTTTTGTGGTAGATACAGACCAACCCATTTTTCCTGGGTAGAACCAGTTCTGTATACCTGCTGCCATCTGTAAGAATCGACACTTTCTCACGTGACACGTCAAGCTCCCAGTGGCATTCGAACCCTCAGTGGTGAGAGGCTCACAGTGGTGAGAGGCGATAAAGTTTTATTATGATTATAATTTTTATTTATTTTTAAAAAGGTTAGGGTTGACATAGGCACATATCGTTGCCGTATGGGAACATTTCAACATGGACTCAGTCTGGAAAACATTCTAATGCAGGTTTATGTCAACAACACATTCCGACATGAACCAGGTCTGGATGTCATTCTAATGAGGTTTTATGTCAACTACACATTCCGACATGAACACGGTCTGGACGTCATTCTAATGCAAATTATGTCAACTCCACACACTGACATGAACCGATAAAATAGCATCAATTGAAAAATGGACAAATGCCTTTTTAATTTACATGTCTGTCTATATAATTAAACATAGTAGCAAAGCCCCAGAATTGATTCGGAACATGAGTTTGATACGGGAGGCAACAGCACAACATTTTATTTTTGTGGTAGATACAGACCAACCCATGTTTCCTGGGTAGAACCAGTTCTGTATACCTGCTGCCATCTGTAAGAATCAACACTTTCTCATGTGACAAGTCAAGCTCCCAGTGGGATTCGAACCCTCAGTGGTGAGAGGCCCACAGTGGGGAGAGGCGATAAAGTTTTATTATTATTATAATTTTTTTTTTTTTTTTAAAAAGGTAAGGGTTGATATAGGCACATATCGTTGCCGTATGGGAACATTTCAACATGAACCAGGTCTGGATGTCGTTCTAATGAGGTTTTATGTCAACTACACATTCTGACATGAACACGGTCTGGATGTCATTCTAATGCAAATTATGTCAACTACACACTCTGACATAAACCGATAAAATAGCATCAATTGAAAAACAAGAGGTCAATGACCTTGAAGCTCTACTGATTGATTTTGATTTCAGGAAGTAGTCGCTACAAACTTGTTTTTTGAATTATTTTTTTAGCCGTGGCGGCCATCTTGAATTTCCGGCCGACCTGATATTTTGCTAGGATCAATTAGACATCAAGAGCAACATTCCTGTGAAGTTCATGAAAATCCGTCAAGTAGTTTCAGAGGAGTAGTCGCTACAAGTTTTCATTATATAATTCTATGTAAACAAAGATGGCCGCTGACAGCCATGTTTAACATCTAATCAAAATGATTTTTGACAAGGACCAACATCATGTAATGCTGATCATTTTAGAAAAAGTCCCATATCAATATCACTTATAGTTTTCAAGGAGTAGTCGCTACAAACTTGCATTTTGAAAATCTATTTTTAGCCATGGCGGCCATCTTGAATTTCCGGCCGACCTGAAATTTTGCTAGGATCAATTAGACATCAAGAGCAACATTTCTGTGAAGTTTCATGAAAATCCGTCAAGTAGTTTCAGCGGAGTAGTCGCTACAAGTTTTCATTATATAACTCTATGTAAACAAAGATGGCCACTGGCAGCCATGTTTAATGTCGAATCAAAATAATGGTCGACTCGGATAACCATCATGTCATGCTGTTCATTTTAGAAAAAGTCCCATATCAATATCACTTATAGTTTTCAAGAAGTAGTCGCTACAAACTTGTATTTTGAAAATCTATTTTTAGCCATGGTGGCCATCTTGAATTTCTGGCCGATCTGAAATTTTGCTAGGATCAATTAGACATTAAGAGCAACATTCCTGTAAAGTTTCATGAAAATCCGCTAAGTAGTTTCAGGGGAGAAGTCGCTACAAGTTTTTACTATATAACTCTATGTAAACAAAGATGGCCGCTGGCAGCCACGTTTAACGTTGAATCAAAACGATTTTTGATAAGGACCAACATCATGTCATGCTGATCATTTTAGAAAAAGTCCCATATCAGTATCACTTATAGTTTTCAAGAAGTAGTCGCTACAAACTTGTATTTTGAAAATCTATTTTTAGCCGTGGCGGCCATCTTGAATTTCCGGCCGACCTGTAAATTTTGCTAGGATCATTTAGACATCAAGACCAACATTCCTGTGAAGTTTCATGAAAATCCGTCAAGTAGTTTCAGAGGAGTAGTCGCTACAAGTTTTCATTATATAACTCCATGTAAACAAAGATGGCCGCTGGCAGCCATGTTTAACGTCAAATCAAAACGATTTTTGATAAGGACCAACATCATGTCATGCTGATCATTTTAGAAAAAGTCCCATATCAATATCACTTATAGTTTTCAAGAAGTAGTCGCTACAAACTTGAATTTAAAAAATCTATTTTTAGCTTTGGCGGCCATCTTGGATTTCACATCAACATGAATTTTTGCTAGGATCAACAAGACTTCATGGGCAACATTTCTGTAAAGTTTTATGAATATCCATCCAGTAGTTTCAGAGGAGTAGTCGCTACAAATAAAAGTTAACGGACGGACGGACGGACAGACAGACAGACAGACAGACAGACAGACAGACGGACGACGGACGCCGCACCACAGCATAAGCTCTGCTGATCTCTGATCAGTAGAGCTAAAAAAGGACAGATGCCTTTTTAATTTACATGTCTGTCTATATAATTAAACATAGTAGCAAAGCCCCAGAATTGAATCGGAACATGGGTTTGATACGGGAGGCAGCAGCACATTTTATTTTTGTGGTAGATACAGACCAACCCATTTTTCCTGGGTAGAACCAGTTCTGTATACCTGCTGCCATCTGTAAGAATCGACACTTTCTCACGTGACAAGTCAAGCTCCCAGTGGCATTCGAACCCTCAGTGGTGAGAGGCTCACAGTGGGGAGAGGCGATAAAAGTTTTATTATGATTATAATTTTTATTTATTTTTAAAAAGGTAAGGGTCGACATAGGCACATATCGTTGCCGTATGGGAACATTTCAACATGGACTCGGTCTGGAAAACATTCTAATGCAGGTTTATGTCAACTACACATTCCGACATGAACCAGGTCTGGATGTCATTCTAATGAGGTTTTATGTCAACTACACATTCCGACATGAACACGGTCTGGACGTCATTCTAATGCAAATTATGTCAACTACACACACTGACATGAACAGATAAAATAGCATCAATTGAAAAATGGACAGATGCCTTTTTAATTTACATGTCTGTCTATATAATTAAACATAGTAGCAAAGCCCCAGAATTGATTCGGAACATGGGTTTGATACGGGAGGCAGCAGCACAACATTTTATTTTTGTGGTAGATACGTACAGACCAACCCATTTTTCCTGGGTAGCACCAGTTCTGTATACCTGCTGCCATCTGTAAGAATCAACACTTTCTCATGTGACAAGTCAAGCTCCAAGTGGGATTCGAACCCTCAGTGGTGAGAGGCCCACAGTGGGGAGAGGCGATAAAGTTTTATTATTATTATAATTTTTTTATTTTTTTTAAAAAGGTAAGGGTTGATATAGGCACATATCGTTGCCGTATGGGAACATTTCAACATGAACCAGGTCTGGATGTCGTTCTAATGAGGTTTTATGTCAACTACACATTCTGACATGAACACGGTCTGGATGTCATTCTAATGCAAATTATGTCAACTACACACTCTGACATAAACCGATAAAATAGCATCAATTGAAAAAAAAAGGACAGATGCCTTTTTAATTTACATGTCTGTCTATATAATTAAACATAGTAGCAAAGCCCCAGAATTGAATCGGAACATGGGTTTGATACGGGAGGCAGCAGCACAACATTTTATTTTTGTGGTAGATACAGACCAACCCATTTTTCCTGGGTAGAACCAGTTCTGTATACCTGCTGCCATCTGTAAGAATCGACACTTTCTCACGTGACAAGTCAAGCTCCCAGGGCATTCGAACCCTCAGTGGTGAGAGGCTCACAGTGGTGAGAGGCGATAAAGTTTTATTATGATTATAATTTTTATTTATTTTTAAAAAGGTAAGGGTTGACATAGGCACATATCGTTGCCGTATGGGAACATTTCAACATGGACTCGGTCTGGAAAACATTCTAATGCAGGTTTATGTCAACTACACATTCCGACATGAACCAGGTCTGGATGTCATTCTAATGAGGTTTTATGTCAACTACACATTCCGACATGAACACGGTCTGGACGTCATTCTAATGCAAATTATGTCAACTACACACTGACATGAACAGATAAAATAGCATCAATTGAAAAATGGACAGATGCCTTTTTAATTTACATGTCTGTCTATATAATTAAACATAGTAGCAAAGCCCCAGAATTGAATCGGAACATGGGTTTGATACGGGAGGCAGCAGCACAACATTTTATTTTTGTGGTAGATACAGACCAACCCATTTTTCCTGGGTAGAACCAGTTCTGTATACCTGCTGCCATCTGTAAGAATCGACACTTTCTCACGTGACAAGTCAAGCTCCCAGTGGCATTCGAACCCTCAGTGGTGAGAGGCCCACAGTGGGGAGAGGCGATAAAGTTTTAATATGATTATAATTTTTATTTATTTTTAAAAAGGTAAGGGTTGACATAGGCACATATCGTTGCCGTATGGGAACTCTTCAACATGGACCAGGTCTGGATGTCATTCTAATGAGGTTTTATGTCACCTACACATTCCGACATGAACCAGGTCTGGATGTCATTCTAATGCAGGTTTATGTCAACTACACATTCCGACATGAACCAAGTCTGGATGTCATTCTAATGAGGTTTTATGTCAACTACACATTCTGACATGAACACGGTCTGGATGTCATTCTAATGAGGTTTTATGTCAACTACACATTCCGACATGAACACGGTCTGGATGTCATTCTAATGCAAATTATGTCAACTACACACTCTGACATAAACCGATAAAATAGCATCAATTGAAAAATGGAGAGATACCTTTTTAATTTACATGTCTGTCTATATAATTAAACATAGTAGCAAAGCCCCAGAATTGATTCGGAACATGGGTGTGATACGGGAGGCAGCAGTACATTTTATTTTTGTGGTAGACAGACCAACCCATTTTTCCTGGGTAGAACCAGTATACCTGCTGCCATCTGTAAGAATTGACACTTTCTCACGTGACAAGTCAAGCTCCCTGTGGGATTCGAGCCCTCAGTGGTGAGAAGCGAAAAAGTTTTATTTATATTATTATAATTTTTATTTTATTTTAAAAAGGTAAGGGTTGATATAGGCACATATCGTTGCTGCATGGGAACATTTCAACATGGACCAGGTCTGGATGTCATTCTAATGCAGGTTTATGTCAACTACACATTCTGACATGAACCAGGTCTGGATGTCATTCTAATGAGGTTTTATGTCAACTACACATTCCGACATGAACCAGGTGTGGATGTCATTCTAATGCAGGTTTATGTCAACTACACATTCCGACATGAACACGGTCTGGATGTCATTCTAATGAGGTTTTATGTCAACGACACATTCCGACATGAACCAGGTCTGGAGGTCATTCTAATGAGGTTTTATGTCAACTACACATTCCGACATGAACACTGTCTGGATGTCATTCCAATGCAAATTATGTCAACTACACATTCTGACATAAACCGATAAAATAGCATCAATTGAAAAATGGTCAGATGCCTTTTTAATTTACATGTCTGTCTATATAATTAAACGAAGTAGCAAAGCCCCAGAATTGTTTCGGAACATGGGTTTGATACGGGAGGCAGCAGCACAACCTTTTATTTTTGTGGTAGATACAGACCAACCCATTGAACCAGTTCTGTATACCTGCTGCCATCTGTAAGAATCGACACTTTCTCACTTGACAAGTCAAGCTCCCAGTGGGATTCGAACCCTCAGTGGTGAGAGGCCCACAGTGGTGAAAGGCGATAAAGTTTTATTATTATTATAACACGGTCTGGATGTCATTCTAATGAGGTTTTATGTCAACGACACATTCCGACATGAACCAGGTCTGGATGTCATTCTAATGCAGGTTTATGTCAACTACACATTCCGACATGAACACGATCTGGATGTCATTCTAATGCAAATTATGTCAACTACACATTCCGACATGAATCAATAAAATAGCATCAATCGAAAAATGGCAGATGCCTTTTAAATTTACATGTCTGTCTATATAATTAAACATAGAAGCAAAGCCACAGAATTGTTTCGGAACATGGGTTTGATACGGGAGGCAGCAGCACAACATTTTATTTTTGTGGTAGATACAGACCAACCCATTTTTCCTGGGTAGAACCAGTTCTGTATACCTGCTGCCATCTGTAAGAATCGACACTTTCTCACGTGACAAGTCAAGCTCCCTGTGGGATTTGAACCCTCGTGGTGCGAGTTTTATTTATATTATAATTTTTTTTTTTTTTAAAAAAGGTAAGGGTTGATATAGGCACATATCGTTGCCGTATGGGAACATTTCAACATGGACCAGGTCTGTCTGTATTTCATTCTAATGAGGTTTTCTGTCAACTACACATTCCGACATGAACCAGGTCTGGATGTCATTCTAATGAGGTTTTATGTCAACTACACATTCCGACATGAACACTGTCTGGACGTCATTCTAATGCAAATTATGTCAACTACACACACTGACATGAACCGATAAAATAGCATCAATTGAAAAATGGACAGATGCCTTTTTAATTTACATGTCTGTCTATATAATTAAACATAGTAGCAAAGCCCCAGAATTGATTCGGAACATGAGTTTGATACGGGAGGCAGCAGCACAACATTTTATTTTTGTGGTAGATATAGACCAACCCATTTTTCCTGGGTAGAACCAGTATACCTGCTGCCATCTGTAAAAATCGACACTTTCTCACGTGACAAGTCAAGCTCCGTGTGGGATTCGAACCCTCAGTGATGAGAGGCCCACAGTGGTGAGAGGCGATAAAGTTTTATTTATATTATTATAATTTTTTTTTTTTTTTAAAAGGTAAGGGTTGACATAGGCACATACCGTTGCATTTGTTGGGAAACATTTCAACATGGACCAGGTCTGGATGTCATTCTAATGCAGGTTTTATGTCAACTACACATTCCGACATGAACACGGTTTGGATGTCATTCTAATGAGGTTTTATGTCAACTACACATTCCGACATGAACACGGTCTGGATGTCATTCTAATGCAAATTATGTCAACTACACATTCTGACATGAACCAGGTCTGGATGGAATTCTAATGCGGGTTTATGTCAACTACACCGACATGAACACGGTCTGGATGTCATTCTAATGCAAATTATGTCATCTACACATTCTGACACGAAACAGGTCTGAATGTCATTCTAATGAGGGTTTATGTCCTCTACACATTCCAACAGTCTGTATGTCATTCTAGTGAGGCTCTATATCAACTATATCGGATGTCTAAAGATAGTCCAGATAGTGTATGTAGGTTCTCTTATTAGGAGAAATACGGGAATCTGGCGGAAAAATAATAACATTTATAACAAAATCTTTCAATTTATTCTAAATACTTGCATTGTTTAAAGAATCTCTTTATTATTCCGTTCCTTGTATATAACAAAGATGTATGTTTGAATGGTGTTTTAACTTCATTTTTAGGTCTAGTTTTTGCAGTAGAGGCAGACACCCCCTTTTTCCAAGGTAGAACCAGTACTGTATAATGTATACATCCCACCGATGTAAGAATAGACACTTTTTCACATGAAAAGTCAAGCTCCCAGTGGGATTAGTACCCACAGCGGTGAGAGACAGGAACATTTTTTATTTATTTTTGAAAAGGTGAGGGGAATAGGCGTGGTATCGTTTCCGTATAGGCTCATTCCGACATGGACCAGGTCTGGATGACATTCTGTCACTAAATAAAGTAGTAATGTTACAGACACCCATTTTCTTTAATAAACATCCATTAAACTTTACCTGGCATGGACCAGGACTTGATGTCATTCTACGGCGGATTTCTGTCTAATAACTACCTAAAGATAGTCGGACAGTAACATTCATTGGGTTGCTTCTGATGGGTTTATGTCAAATAACTACCTGAAGATAGTCGGGGCAGTAACATTTGGACATAAGGACCACTGATTTTGGAACTGAAGACAAAATTGCTTCTAAGGACAGATATTTGACAACAAATTTGCATCTGCATGCTTTCAATGAACTTTCCCCAAAAGTCTAGGATTCCCCCCCCCCAAAATTAATAGGACCTTCTGTCACTGTAAACAAGTTATATATACATATGTTAAGTTGTTTATTTCCAAGTCGGTAGATTCAGTCCCATTTTCTTACACAATATTAAATTACAAAATTAGGATCCATCAAGAAATTATTAATTGAAGTTGTTTATTGTTTTTGAATAATAATTTTATCAGTATTGTTTAATAGTTTTAACATGCGATTATTGAAGTAAATTCGAAGTAACTTTCATTTGCCAATGACGCATTTTACGACAATCAAAATATAGTCTTGCAATTCCCGCAAAGATGTCCGCTGAGGTTGAAATTTCAGAGCCATCGGCTATATATAAATCAGCTGTATGGAAATACTTCTGATTTCGAAAATACTATTGGTTATTGCACTTAGAAATAATCATTTTTATTTTTGGAAGCTACTCGTTTGGATCTGTAATTTTCGGTAAAGTTAGGCAATCATCGGTCTATTGTTTTTCCATTACACGGAAATGCTGGTTTAGTAAATCGGAAAATTCCGTCATCAGCCTCTTTTTGGCTGCCGTCCATTTGTAAATTACACAACAAAATTTGTCTCACATAATTCTTCGAAAATCAATAATATTTCTTGCTTATCTGTAATCATCGGTTTGCGAGGAAAGTGGGAACACCGTAGGGAGCAGTCGCCAGCCCGGGAGCGGAAAAAAAGAGTAAAAACTAGAAAATGTGTCCAAGGAACCCGAATGCCCCGCTAAAGGTTGCTTACAAAATGGAGTAACAAAATGTTAAGTGTAATATTAAAAGGCAAGTTATATGGACCTGGGCCCGGTTTTATGAAACATCTTACGACAATTTTGATCGTAAGTTAATTTCTTAAATTCTTTACTTTGATTTACAATTCACAAATGAACGTGATTTCATTTCATTTTCTTATACATTTGATATTTCTGAACATAATGCACACAAAATTGTCTACATTGAATGCTTAGGTGCTAAAATGTGAACAGTTTTAAAATTTGAGACTTTTCATAAGATGTTTAATAAAACAGGGCCCAGTTTTGGGTAGGAACATAATGGTGCCATATATATATGTGTATGAAGTTTGAATACTGTAAGGCTTTTGGTATGTGAGTAATTGATGGCCCTAAATCGATCACCTGAGTACTGGCCATTAGAGGCAGGAACATTTTATTATTATTGTTTTCTTAAAAGGTGAGGAGAATAGGCGTGGTATCATTGCCGTATACACATATCATTGCACTATAGGCACCATCCGACATGGACCAGGACTTGATGTCATTCTACTGCGGGTTTATGTCAAATAACTACCTGAAGACAGTCGTGACGGTGACGTTCATTGGGCTGCTTCGGATGGGTTCATGTCAAATAACTACCTGAAGATAGTCAGGCAGTAACAGCGGTGAGATGCAGGCACATTTGATTATTCTTTTCTTTTTTTTTTAAAAAAAAGGTGAGGGGAATAGGCGTGGTATCGTTGCCATATACACATATCATTGCTGTATAGACACCTTCCGACATGGACCAGGACTCGATGTAATTCTACTGCGGGTTTATGTCAAATAACTACCTGAAGATAGTTACCTGAAGATAGTCGTGATGGTGACGTTCATTGGGCTACTTCTGATGGGTTTATGTCAACTAACTACCTGAAGATAGTCGGGCAGTAACAGCGGTGCGAGGTAGGAACATTTTATTATTATTTTGTTTTTGTTTTTTTAGAAGGTGAGGGCAATAGGATCATTGCCGTCAGGTGATTGCCGTATAGGCACCTTCAGACATGGACCAGGATTCGATGTCATTCTACTGCGGATTTATGTCAACTAACTACCTGAAGATAGTCATAACGGTGACGTTCATTGGGCTGCTTCGGATGGGTTTATGTCAACTAACTACCTGAAGATAGTCAGGCAGTTACATTCATTTGGCTGCTTCTGATGGGTTTATGTCAAGTAACTAGTTGGGACGGTGATATTCATTGGAATTCTTCTGATAATGGCTGGAATAGAGGCAAATCCAGTCGACTGCTTAGATTGAGGCAAATCCAGGACCATCAGACTGCATCTGATCATGGTTGGGATTGAGGCAAATCCAGGACCATCAGACTGCATCTGATCATGGTTGGGATTGAGGTAAATCCAGGACCATCAAACTGCGTCTGATCATGGTTGGGATCGAGACAAATCCAGGACCGTCAGCAGGTACAAGTTAATAATCAGAAACAAATGTCTAAGAGTGAGTGTTTACAAACAGCGGCACTCTTATAAAATGTAAACAAAAACATATTTTTTTTATTATTATTGAATTTTGATCTTTTTGGTGATTTTTTGATACAAAAGATAATGTATTGACTTTTACAGTTTTATTATTATTTATTATTATTATTATTATTATCATTATCATCATTTTTTTTTTTTTTTTTGAAAAAAGTGGGTTGTTGGTGGATCCCACCAATAATCAAGGTGCTATGTTGTCAAGAAGAGCGAGAGGCAATTGGAAAACAATTAAATTGGGAACTGGACCCTGCAAGCCAAACTGTTAGACTAAAATGTTCTTTGTTCTAGGTCAACAAATTTTGTTTGACTCTATAGGGGTGTTACTAACAACATGTCTGTTGCCTACCTAGTGTTTATCAGTGATCAGATTAAGAATAAGTAGAGATTAGAAAACATTTGAATGATGATAAAAAATGTACACAGTTTTAATTTGTCTGATGAATATTACCAATATAGACGGGTAGATGCATCAGACAAGTAAAATGCATGTATTTTCTAAATACTTTTTTCAGAGTTTCTGAACACATTTGTGGAGCAAACTACTGTCAATAGAGTATTGTCAGATGAAGGAGAATTGATTGAAGCATATGACATAGAAACGAAACCTGAAGAAATACATCCTATAAGCTATAATGAGGCTGTGCTGGACGCTGCGAAGCCATTCTTCACCGAGGATGCATGGCTATCAATGGAAAGAAACGAAAACTGAAGAAATACATCCTATAAGCTATAATGAGGCCGTGCTGGATGCTGCGAAGCCATTCTTCACCGTGGATGCATGGCTATCAATGGAAAGAAACGAAACCTGAAGAAATACATCCTATAAGCTATGAGGCCGTGCTTGACGCTGCGAAGAATTCTTCACCGAGGATGCACGGCTATCAATAGAAAACATGTTGTCACAATTAAGACGTAATCAATTATTTATATACTGAGGGAAAAACGTTTAGCAAGTTATTGTTGCACCCAATGAAATAATACATTTTTGGTTGTAAAATCTACTGCCATAGACACAATATTTCATTAAACACATATCAATAACAGTTTAACATCTTAATGACGTAATGAATAAATGAAATCAGTGGTCAAGCCCGTAAAATGTTTTCCCCTCAGTATAGTAAACTGTTATGGTGGCATGTGGCTGCCATGCACTTAATTTAAGTTGACATTAATCATCGTGACTTTATGGTCATTTTATTGCGACTTTTCAAGATAATTTCTCTTTTAAGGCGACATAATTGCACGAATATAAAAACAAGAGGGCCTGTGGACGCTCTACTGGCTAACATGGCTCTTATAACATCAATGAAGCGAGTGACTGCCATTTACGTTTTTTTGAAAGTTTCGGGCAAAAAACAGCTTTTTGATCAATGGCCATAACTAAAGAATCTGGTAAAGATTGGTAAAGATCAGATGAAAAGTGAGGGCCCTACCGTATTAACGAGGCAAAATATAGCATTTTTAACTAAATCAAGGGCCATAACTCCGCTGTTACTGGTCCGATCTGGCTGGATTTCGAACTTGTCCAAGCTTGTATTGATATTAACAACCTGTTAAAGTTTGGTAAAGATCGGATTAAAAATGAAGGCCCTATCGTCTTAACGAGACAAAAATTAACGACGGACGAAGACGGACAACTCGCCATCCCATAAGCTCTGTTGGCCCTTGGCCAGTAGAGCTAAAAACAAGTGGAGATGTCAAAATTGTTTGACTTGGCGTGTAATGCAGAAGATCACGGGGAGGAATTATTGGGTACAGGTAGAGGCTTGGATTTTGAGCAAATCTAGCATGAAACCAGAATGGTAAACCTCCCGACTGGAAGTAAAGACGGTACGGAAACTCATGGCCAAGATATTGCAATAGCGCCTGGTCAAGCAATTTGGCTAGCATTACGACAACGGGGGTCAAACCAGTGAGATCGTCGACTGATGAGATATATATGCATGTTCTCGCAAGACTCCGTGAACAAATTTGGCGAGGGGTTACATAAATTTGGTCATTTTGCTTAAAGGCCATGTGCAGTTGAGTGGTATCTGTTCTCCGAGTACATTACGTTTTTCAGCCTCTGGTTTCTTGGAAGCTAAACCAAGAGAATGTAGAGATAAAATAGCATCAATCGAAAATGGACAGATACCTTTTTAATTTACACGTCTGTCTACATAATTAAACATAGTATAGTAGCAAAGCCCTCGAATTGATTCGGAACATGGCTTTGATAAGGAGGTGGCAGCGCAACATTCAGACCCAGCATGGTTAACAATTAATCAGGACATTTGGGTGTTGTGCATGACAGCTAGGGAAGCTGGGCCTCTCAAGCAGGTGCGACCGCTTTCATCACATGTCAACCAATATACATGTCATGACTTTAATAAAGGATTTTGTGTTTGGCCGAGCTGCCGCTTTCCTCACTCGTGCTCTTCCTGCATGCATAGCTTTCGCATCGGCTAAATATAAGTCAGCTGTATCGAAATACTTTGGATTCCGAAAATACAAAAGTTACTACGGCAATACATATGTAGTGAAAGGTGAAGCCGAAACTATCTGCAAGTTATGTAGGCACATTAACCTCATATACCTTGGGCAAACGGCAGTCCTCAAACCAGAGAATGTTGACATGCTCATCTTTTTAAAGAATATTATTATATGAACTGGTTTCATGTTATTAAGACTGAGTAACCTGTGAGCTAACCACCTTTTGATTAAGTACTATTCGGTTTTTTTTGTTGTGCTTTCTTTAATGAATATTCATGAATAAAAAAATATTCGTAATCGTCACTCTGTATTCATGATATGTATCCTATTGACCACCCTATGTAATCCTTACAACCCAATGTGTGCCAAAAACCCTATGTGTGCCGCTGGTATTTTGAATTGTTTTTCATCATTTTCCTTCACATATAAACAACAGGGCTGTCTAAATTAAAACTGCGCTAAGGTAGGATTGATGTGAATGCTATTAGGTGTCGGACAACAACGGAATCCCCGTTATGACTCCTACTTATTACTTTAATAATAATACATGTGAGCCTTTCTTTCCAGCTGTCTGTTTTCTGGTGATTTTACAGTTAAAAGAAAGTGCAGGTAATGCTTATGCAGGTAATGATGTGTTTAGAGGACACATGACAATCTTCTTTTTTACAGGGATCACTTTAAGGGGAGATTTGGGGAGATTCTCTAATTGTTTTTTTCAAATATCTCATCCAGGAATGTTAAATGGGCAAACAAATCCCATTACTTTTACCAATTTGCAGTAAACAAGATGTGAAAACCTACCTAAAGCCCAAAATGACGGTGACATTTGATGTTTGTCTGCAGTCTTGTCTTGTCGTTCCCTCAATGGTTTATTCTCTTGTTGCTCTGGCTGCTGCCAAGTCAATGAGTACCTTCTTTGTGGCTTTCTAGGCTATTTTTTTGTATTTATATATACACGAGCATCTTTGTGTTTTACTTATATTGCCTATTAATGCTGCCTTGTTGGTTAGGGAATAGTTCATGGTGGAGATTTCTTTATTTACACTGTCCCGTTTTATTGAGCTGACAGTAGGGTAAGTGTGCGGTTTGGTCCACCCTAGAACCTGGTTTAAACCCCCAGCGGCCTTTTTTGCCATTGACCGTTCCAAGGCGGTAGCTCTATTGTCAACCGTTTTGTGTTTGTGATGTCTTATTTGGCCTTTTATTCATCTTTAAATTGGTTCTTTGTTTCTGTGTGTTTGTGATTGACTGTCGTCCTTGAATGCTGCTTTTCCTGTTCGATTTTTATATCTATATTCACTAGCAAATGTAAACATCTCGTGTAGTTTTGTATAATGCGACTTTTCTCTCCTAATAGAGTGATCCCTGTTTTTACTTTAATGAGTGGCATCCTTTTCTAAATAACTTGAAAATCATTAATAAATTTAATTATTTGACGCTTCAAATCCAATTAGTTTTGCATAGTAACAACTGTTGATTATATTACACCAATAATATTATTAAAACCTATGGTAGATCAATGAAGAACAACTGAAAACTCTACATTGTATTTCCTTTAATTTAATAATGTACAAGCTGGTTCAAAGTCAAAATGATAACATACTACACTAATAAGTTTCAAGTGTTAAAGGGACATATGACAATCTTGAAGTTTTATCAAGAATTAAAACTAGCAGATTGAATACTAATCCTGTATTGTTTGACTTTAAACCTGCTTCCATACATTTAAATAAAAGCCAACACAAAAAAATGTTATTTTACCATAGGTTTTAATGTATTATTGGTACAATATAATTAACAATTTGCTTTGAAATATTCTTGCAACTAATATTACTGACTGAACATATACAAGTTATGAAGAAAAACTACTGAAGGGACGCTGCAAGTTTTAAAGCAATCAAGATTGCCGTGTTTCCCTTTAATTTTAATCCTTGATCAATACTTCAAGTCTGCAGTATGCCCCTTTAATATGGTGTACTCAGAGCTGTTAGAAACATAATGCTGAACAAATACAAATTATATAAAAAATTATTGAATGGAAAAAAACCCATGTATATAGAGCACAAATATAATAATTAATAATATAGCTATATACTGTTGTCCCTTTTACATTCATAATCTTCAAACATTTCAAGGAAAAGCACATTAAATATTAAGCGCCATAATAAATGATAAAATAATAATTTAAGCTTTACAAGCTCAATAACTCCTATTATGTTTACATACAAATATCGAACTGAACCATTAGACAAAGGAAGTGGAAATAAGACACCTTCCAGACAGTGCAATTTTTATATGTTTCATAAACTACTCTCCGAACCAAACATATTATACTACTCAAAATTTCTAAGGATCACTTTTTTGCTGTCTAAATTTCTTGCTGAAATAAATAGCATTATTTCCATTTTACATGAAATTATTTAGGGCAGTGTATGGTCATGTGATCTCATGACTTGATTCAAATTGTGGAATTGTTGAAGTATCAATGAAATTAATATCGTTATTGTGAATTAATTTCTAATAAAATTATATGGAAGAATAAAAGTGATCCTTAGAAAATTTTGAGTAGTATTTGAAAGATCCAAACCAAAAAGAAATATGCACGTGAAAGAAAACGCTACATTTTAAAACACTAAGAAGAAGCATGTGGAGTTGTATATTCACTAACAACAGACATGATGATACAAACATAACCCACAAGATCTGATCAAGCCGAGGAGTTTACAACCATTACCAGCAACAAGAGAAAATAGGTATGTTCCAAAGGTATTTCTGCCAGTGAGGTCATTCATCTCCAACTCCTCAAAGTTTACATCACCTCTGAAGGAAAGAAAGAGCAGGGAAGTGGAGCGGACAACCCTATTAAAAGATTTAAAACTTTATCAGAAAAGAGTGTTGTGAGGAATAATTATAGCTCCGCCAAACAAGGTTTGATGGGAGCTATATATATGAATCGCTTCGAAACTGACAACACAGCATAACCTTATGCCCCAGTGTTGCATTATCCGTACGTACATCAACCAGCATAATAGTTGTCTATGCAACAGTGTACAACACACAACGAGGTAAACTTATATAGTCAAGTGACCTCTAGTGTCCAAGTCACATTTGGGTGTGGTATATTCAAGTCAACAACTTGTTAACACATTGCAGATTTTCAATTATTCATCAATGACTGCTGCCAAAATGTATCGTGAATTAAAAACAGAAGTTAGCTATGTGAAACTAGAAGAGTGACATCAGGGCTTCCGTTAATGGCCGTACGGCCGTATATTACGCCCAAAAATTTGAGTTGTACGCCGAAAATTGAGATCAAAGATGTACACTGAAATTCCGAAAACATCAATGTATGCCGACTTTCTTTACCGCGGACCTACAGCTGTCAGTGTTAAATTGGTTAAATCATCGATATAGCTCCGCCCATCAGGTCCAATTACATCCAAACGCTGCACAGTCAAGTTGTAAAGCGATTAAATTAACACCCACTGTGTTACTGTGACAGGCGTTCGACAGGTAAAACCGGTTGGATCCAGTTTTATTATGGGTTAGCCACGTGTGTAAATTGAATTGTGTATTGTGTCAAGTATTATGTATACAAACATCGCTTCTGGGTTCAAAGAAGTGTGGCAATTAATTAATGGGATTAAAGGTAAAGGGGATTACGTTTAATTTGTGACTGATTGAATAATTATGAAAGGCAGGTTCGTTTTATGCAGATACCTTAACCGAACGTGTAATTGTTTTAAATAAAATATTACGCTGCCGATTTATAATGAATGTTTGCAATTGTTTGCCTTTACTTTGACGTTTGTGACTGATAGACTAATTATGAAAGGTAGTTTATTTGTACGCGTTTGTTTGTTTATTGGCAAACGGATACCGAGACATTAGCTGATTATGGAGATGCAACAGTTTGCTGATCGAGTAATTGTTTTGAATAAAATCTTAGCTGCCGATTTATATGATTGTTTGTATACGGCGAGAAGCAATTTTAAAGCATAATAGAACATCTTTTATTTATGAAAAAGAGTAAAAATATGAGTAAATCTAAGAAAGGGTTAAATATTGTCCGCTTTAGTTTAGACAGTCATAAGCGGCAAAATGTCGCAACTTTCTCTATTGCATTTCGGTGTCTCTCATAAACTTAAAAATGATGCTGCGTCCGCGCACACTGCAAGCTCCTGTGAAATACAGACGGCAGTTAAAAAGTCTAAGATAGATACAAGTAGTAGACAAAAAGTGTTTCAAGAAGCCTGGCTCTGCCAGTTTGATTGGCTCGAGTTCAATTCTGACTCTAAGCGTATGTTTTGCAAGGTGTGTCTAGCTACAAATTGCCAAAATTCGTTCACTAAGGAAGGGGCTGTCAATCTACAGAAGTCCACTGTAGTCAAGCACAACGATTCCAAGGACCATCATCATGCCCTGGAGGCCCATCACATGCGTAAACAACTCGACAAATTTGACGTTTCATAGTTATTTAAATTGTATTAACAGTTACACACACAACACTTCAACGGGCCATGATTTTTGTGATGATGATGATTGATAAATCATGATGATGATAAATTCAATAAACTTAATGCAAACATGAAGCTATTTAATATAATTTAATTTAATAAATAATTTAATAAATTTAAAAAATATCCATAAATTATGTACTTTAAATGTTTTAAAAACGCATTTAAAGAACATGAACTATGCATAGTCAAATTTAAATTTTATTAACTCAAACAATAATTCGAACGGTGATGTCGCGTTAAGTATTCGAACGGTGATGTCGCGTTAAGTGTGAACTTCCTTAAATTTTGACTTGAACTTCCAAAATTGACATGAAGGAAGTTTGAACTTCCTTGATTTGAAAATTAGTGGAACCCCTGGTGACATTCTGACCAATTAAGCGCTGCAAAGTCTGTGTACTGGAAGTGTGAATTGGTTCGTAGCAGCTCATCAACAAATTATATAGGTTATCATGATCAGCCCCAGAGAGAGGGGAAGGATACAATTCGAGGGGGTCAGCGCAAAACTATTGTAACTACATATGAATAAAGAAGGAGATACAATAGTTTTGCACTGAACCCTTGACATAGGAATCTGGGAGCCGTCGACTTGGCCACAGCGACCCCCTTGTAAGTATGAACCTTCCCAATAAAAAAAGGACAAGGAGTGGAGTTATTCTGAACTAGAAAGTTCTGTTGGTCAGTTTACTGGCAGTGTGTCCCTCGTCACGTAAAGTCATCGAGAAAAAAAATACATTATCATAACCTCTTTGGAGAAAAGGGTAAACAGTTTTCAGTATACATGTACTTGTAGTTTTATCATTGTCTGATCTCAATTTCTATCTAAGTTGTTCATTTTACTATTGTAGCAAAAGAAGCTAAAGTACTTCAAAAGCACACTGCAAATGCAGTTGTTGAATTACACAACATCACATCAAGTTACACTCGTTAAAACCAGTAATAACATGTCAGCATCAGAACTGTCTTTGCTAAGAAAGTATGACTTTTTTTTTATATTTTAGTTTTGCAGACGAATTTTGTGATTCGTCACAATATCACTGATATTATTACGGTGCGGGCGAAATAAACGGACACCATGTTCATTTCATTCCCGATCATGTGACCGGTATATCTCTTTGCGGTTTTGATTTTGAGAGAGGAAGACAGAAAAAAGTTTTGCTTACAGCGTTTTTACATCGATAAAAGTTAGTTATGTCAGGAAAGGGTGCTCCTAGAAAGGATGTGATGAAAACCAGGCGAATGGCCAAGCAGCAGAGAGGATGGCGCCTATACGTAAAAAAACATCGACGATTAAGAAGGCTTCGGCAGCGCCATCGGATGAGATTGACGATTCGGGCTCCAACAGAAATGATGAGGATAGCGAGCCTGAAATTTTACAACTGTGTCAGGAAGATGCAGATATGGATGGAATTATACTGGCCCGCCATTACCGTCAGAAGCCAAAAATGGAAAAATCTGCAATATTGCGACCAGAGATAATTAAAGAAAAAATTGAAAAAGAGTTGTCCGAAGGGAGAGTTGCTGGCCCCTTTAACACTAGACCTATGGTAAATTTGCGTGTTTCGCCGATTGGTTTGGTTACTAAAAAAGAACCGAATCAGTTTAGAATGATTCATCATCTTTCATTCTCACACGGCTCTTCGGTTAATGATTACACTGACCAGGAATTGTGCTCGGTACAATATACACACTTTGACGAAGCTGTTAAAATGATTCAAGAATAAGGTCAAGGCCGCCTTTTAGGAAAATCTGATATCAAATCTACATTTAGAGTATTGCCAGTTTCACCAAAAGTTTCGATCTTTTTGTGTTTTTAAATTTGAAGAAAAAAATTATTTTGACAAATGCATGCCTTTTGGCTGTTCTATTAGTTGCGCAACTTTTGAAAAATTTGCTACTTTTTTAGAATATTGTGTAAAAAACTTGTGCATCGTTCGGTAGGTTACTCCATCCATAAAAAATTGTTTGCTGTGTTCCGACCTACTGAAAACAGACCTACCCAAAACTTTAAATTGCAATGCTTTTAACTTTTCTTTTTTTTGTTTTGCTGTTTTAAGAATTTTTTGTCCTTTAATTTCTTAAGTTTTTTATTGTCTTTGGGAAAACAAATATTCACCTACCTACTTGCCCACCTAAAACATTAACCAGCAAACCAATTTTTTTTTAAGGATGGCTTAAGTTCTAATAATTTGTTCATTTCCATCAAACATTTGTGTTTAATCAGTCTATACTACAGACAATGTACAAGGTAATCCTAGCATACTTGGTCAACAATTACTAACAGTAAAGACCGAACTGTATTCTAGTTTTTTATATTTAAATCTAAATATTTGCTGTATTGCGTGATGTGTAAAATTTCTGCTTGAATTCCATTAATTCACATGTGCTGTCATGATAGCTTCAGATATAGCAGAATTAAACGAAATGTGCGGAGAGAAATGCTGACTATTTATTCATCAAATTGAATCTTTTCATCTTACTAAGTTCTATAAAATGTCAGACATACAGAAATTATTTTAACACAAGTCAGCAGTCCAACTAGCCACCACCAAGGCACATAGAATGTAGATTATCATTCAACACTAGACCCCACCACAGACCTAAAAATTATTCATATATCTGTGGCCCCACCCAGTGTCATTATAATGCTCAAAATAAATCGAACCAATGTTCCGTTTTACCGCTGCTTTGTTTAGACTAGTTTTGCATCACAAAATGTGTGCTTTACTAATAGAAAAGAAAATCAACCAATATTATGATTTTTCTCCAAAAATATGGTTGAGATTCACTAACAATTAACTAAACTCAATTAGACCAAATACAAAATATGTGAGGTTATATATATTTTCTTGAACCCAACCAACTGCCCTGTTTCGTAAAGATTGTAATGGAAGCCTATTTGTTTATGTAGCCTGAGGTAAAGCTCCCAATCAGATGTGCCTTCTCACATTCACAGTGTCAGTATCACAGCACATTATCTCACCTCTCTGTCATCATTACATATCACCCGTCATCATACACTTATATGCAAGCACTATATTTACTATCAGTTGACTCAAGGGAACAAACATACTGAACGAATCAGTAATTAAACAAAAAATCATGAAGTGTCACTTTCTCTGATTTTTAACATGTCTGCATGATGAAACAGGTACACAGAAAAGCCCCACACATGTTATGCTCTTAGGCACAACGCAAAACATATTTGCTTTACAAAAACAGAAATATATCTGACTCTCTTTCGAGTTAACAGTATTTTAATTCAATAATTGGTCTGCAAATATGTGAACATATACAATTATACACAACAATGTAAAGAAGATATCACAAACTAAAACTATCACTGAAGGTGATAAATACCCCCACTTTCCGATCAGTTGTAATGTGTATATGAAGTGTGGGAAACAACCCATTCAAAAGTGTTCGAGGAATGAAAGTAACAAAAATGTGTTACGGAATGTTACAAACTGTGTGATTCCTACATAGCCCCCACATCACTTTGTGAAAGTGGGGTACAATAATGCCAATAAATATCACATGAACCATACACATAATTACATAATACATCAACAAACTGATGCTAATGAACAAATGAGAACCAATGAAACAATTTGTTAACTATGAACTAGGAAGACAAGCCTGTCATGATGCCAGCATGGCGTCTTGTTGTCTCTTCTCTCGCCGTGCTCTTGCCTTCTCTGTAATATAGGACACAAACACCAGTATTAAACAGGGATAACAGTTCAAAAAAATAGCCAAACATGTGTCACACTATTTTCACCTTTAACCTACTCACACCAAAATCAACAGGGTCCTTGTTACACCTTGAGTATCATTTATAGAGTTTCAAAATAGTATGTTTAAGTTTACTTGTGTTACAGTGTTGAAAGGGCTTTTCATGATAGCGTCACCTTGACCATGACCTTTGACCTAACAATTCCAAAATCATAGAGGTCACTGTTTTACCATGGTTATTATTTTTAAAAGTTTCTAGATTGTAGGTCTAATAGTTTCCAAGTTACAGACAAAAAGTTTAATGTATGCTGTTCAGTGGTGTGTTTACCTTTTTCAATTTTAACCAATGTGACTGCATTGAAATGAAGTGTTTCTTCTTTGCACCGCATATAAGAATGATAAAAGTCAATGTAAGAGGTTGGTACAACTGACCTTTGTCTGCTGGTTCCTCCCCTGGTACCTCCGGAAGTTCTGGAACAATGTCACCCCCTGCCTCCGGTAGTGATTGCTGAAATACAACGATGTGTACTGCAATGGACTGTGGTTTAACAAACTACTGGTAAATACCAGATTTACTAGGAATGTGGATGATATGGAAAAGCAATTGGCAGGTACTGAGTCTGAGTAAGGTTAAGATATCTCTATTTCTTTTCAGGTTACATTATGGACATAAAAAACAGAAAAAGGGCACACAATGTCGTCACTGTGACCGTGACCTACTAATCTAAAAATCAATAAAGGTCATTATATTACCATGGGTAATATTTGTGTAAAGTTTCAAAACTGTAGTCTAAAAGTTACAGCGCTGAACATGTTTTCCAGGATTGGGTCATTATCAGATCACTGGAAACTTGATGACTGACATACTGACTCAAAAAGCTCTCACCAAAGGCAATGTACCTAGGAAATTTCATGAGCATGAGAGCTATACTTCTTGAGTTAAATATGTGTGTCCATATGATGTCATGGTGACCTTGACCTACTGACTCCAAAAAGGATAGGGTTCCTCCTCTCACCACAGGCAATGTACCACAAAGTCTCATGAGCATTGGTTTAATACTTTGGGAGGTAATGCATTGAATATGTATGCCCATATGAGGTTATGGCAACTATGACCTTTGATTTATTGACCCCAAAAGCAAAAGGGTTCCTCCTCTCATCAACGACAATGTACCTATGAAGGGTTTTATACTTTGGGAGTTTATGCACGGAGCATGTTTGTCCATGTGAGGTAACGGCAAACTTGATATTTTGAATCCAAAACCAACAGGGTCCCTCCTCTCACCAAGGGTTTTAGCCTATACCTAGTTTCATGATGGTGGGTGTTATCAGACTGAAGAAAACTTTGTCAAACATTACATCTGATGTGTTACTGAACCGACTATGTCTAAGGATTAAGGACTATGTCTCAAATAACTGAACTACAACTGCAACAATGCAGTACCAAATTAGGACAAACCTTGATGATGTCATCCAGCTCCGACAATACATCCTCCTCATCTTCATCAGTCAATCCACCCGCCAACAGGTCGTCTATCTCCTGTAATACAAGTAAATGATGAACCATAGAATGTATTGACGAACCAAAGAATGTATTTCATGTCAAGTAAAAAAAACAATGTGACGTTATTATTACATGCATAATAGAATAGGTATGTAGGAAATTATTTTATTAGTTCATATACCATTAATACGGGCAGCATAAATCCATTAACCCAAGTTATGATATAATCAAACAAATTAATAATATCAACATCTGATTCAGTCATATCTTACTTCAGAATAGGGTCAAACAGGAAAAATAGGTCGGGAAACTGACAACCCAAATTAATTATCCCTGAATTTTTATCATTGAAATTCACACACATTTGTATAACCATTTTTCCCCTGCCTAGTAAAATAAAGGGCTTTGACAGTATAACTCTTTAAATATTGCACATAAAATCATTGATTTTTAATTCAAAATTGTTCGGACTATCAAAACTGCAAATTGAGTGTAAAAGCTATAAAGTTTACCTGTTGATATTGTATGGAATCTCTCGTCTCGTCCATGATTCTCTCCACATCCTCCAGGGAACATATCTGATACACACAATTCATAGGTTATAGAGGTACATATCGGTATAAAATAAAATTCACAAGTACTGATACTACAACACAGGTCTGGCAATGAAAGGTTTCTGCATTGTTATATTGACAGGAAAATATTGTTGATACATTAATAAAATAATCAGCAGCTGTTTAAGATTGCCTTATTAACAAAATAATTAGGCATTATTCATCTTACTACTTGTTAAATAATGGAACATGTTAAAGCAGCTATCCCGCCAACATCAGTCAAACATTACAACATATGTACACCGTTTCTAAACCTACTGATGACAAGGTAAATATAACTTGCATATTTTGAGAATCCAAACTTTATAGACGCAATATAAATGGCTATAACCACCGAGCCAAACCACAAAACTGAGCACCGGAGTTACCGACTCATAATTCTTTATGTTATGATTTATGACTGTTATGAATTATGAGTAGTCGGTAACTCCAGAGGGGACCCTGTCATTGAATGCATTTCCAATCACAGATATTTTAAGAACCTGTTAATAAACCTATACTTTTAATCAGCATATATACATTATTATATGACCTGAATCGAGTTTGGATAATCAGTTTGTCATTATTTGGCAGGTTAGTTTCTTCAAAAAATATATCTGTATGTACATTTCATTAATGAAACTAGATGGTCTTTTTTATAAATAATTGTTGTTTTTATATCCTCAAGTTTCTTGTTGAACACTTTAAAATAAGCACACAAATACAGCACTGGTTAAATTGTTTATATTATACTGTTTCTGTTCCTACTTTTACTCTGAAGATAATGTTCATCAATTAAACAATATTTCAGAGTTGATGTAATTCCTTGTTTTACTTGAAACCCGTATGTTTAAGTGGTCAAACATATGTAAAGATGGACATATGGACATATGGTGTAAAGTGCCTTCCGATTCCATGGATAGGGAAAAAATAAATTCTGTTCTACTATTAAAAGATGCTTACCATTTCTTCAGGTAATCGGTAGTTGTTACAAAATCAAATTGTTATACTAATCAGCTAATGTAAGTGCAGAATTGAAAATAAAGAACATGACAATTACCTCATGAAGTTTCTTCAGGGATTCATTTCCAGCCTTCAAACCCTTCACAACCTCACTTTCTATCTGAGCGAACTCGAGATCATGAACCTGTAGATATATAATTTACATGGGTTACTATTAAACATTCTCTGAAAAAACTCACTTGAACACAGAGCTGTAGATAAGCTGAGTTTTTGAGCATTTAACTCATACTTTTTTTTACAAAACCCCTGTTTTTTAAAATTGTATCATAACTCATCAACTTACTACAAAAACTCATTACTTTTAAAAATCATGAGTATTATGTTTATACGTTTTGTTCTGTGGAACAGTTTATTCCATATTTACATGATGAAGATTGTTCCAAGCATGTGTCTAATCATAAGGTCATACAGCATTTCTTTTGTTTGTACTTAAATTTAATCAGAATAGTTGTTTCTTTTAAAATGTATTAATTCACATCCATTTACATCCATTTTGAAAGCATGAACTATTTAAAGCAAGTGTTTACTCTGAATGAGTTCCCTTTACTCGTTCATTTTGAAGATGAGTAAATACTCATTGCGGTCAAAAATTATCTACAGCTATGTCAACATCAACATGAACATTTAACGGAATCAAGTAACTCACTACAAAACATTTCATCACAAGGCTATTAAACATGTGTTACATGTTAATTAATTTTTCAATTTCTACAACTTATCAATATGCTGGACTGTCTTTGCAGATGAAGAGTGTAAGTTTTACTAGCATTTACACATTTTTGGGGATTACCAGTTGCTGAGGAATATTTAAGTGTAAATATATTGGGCAATACAGCAAGAGAAAAGTCTGGCTTTATAAAAAGGGTATACATTTTGTTTGACGTAACATTATTTAGTGTGATTTAATTCTTAACAAGTTCACAAGCCGGAATTGCTAAATTATTGTTCGATGTTCGTGTTTCGTCCAGAAAACTTGAAGCGTATTAAACTATTAAATGGCTATAAAAACAGCCAAAAAAACACACACACTGAAACTGATATTTTCATCTAAAAAAAAATGTTACAAAATCAAAGTGGATGAATGCATATTGCATCCATTTATAAAAAATTAATTTAGGGTTATTTCTGGGATAACCACAATGCTTTAAATTCAAATTGTAGCATGGTCGGTGACATTTCCTTTGATGAATGCAGAGCATTAAATCGTTTAATTTAGGGTAACTAAAGGGGCGTGGCTATGCCGTGCTACAACTACCGGATATTGGAATTTAGAGTACGGTCACTATGATGTCACAGTGTTACTAAGTACACCATGCTACAAAAAAGATAGAGTCTGTCTCAGCTCGTTGGTTATTTTAAACACATCAATGGGCTACGCCCATCTCGGTGTTTAAATAAGCCAACTCTCTGAGACCAGACTCTATCTATTACTTATTGGTCAATAAATAAGACTTGGTCATGAATAACATTCAAATCGCCTCCAATCTCTTTACAATGCATACACATTAAACCACTGAAAGCATTATTAATATTTATATATAAATACCTACCATTTTCTCAATATTTTCCAACTGTCCATCCATTTTTTCAATTTGAGTTTCACCAAATTTCTTCTTTCGTAGTAATAGCTTTGCCTTCCTTTAAAGTACAAAAACATATAAAATATATAAAAGAATATCCAATTATTTCAGGCGATAAAAGCATTATGTATTTTTGTTTGTTTCAGGTGTGTGGTCCTTTCTTACATAGTGAGCATGCAGCTTGTTTTTAACTATAACCTTACTGAACATTTCCTTGCACAAGATTCTTATTCAGTTTCCTTGCCACCATAACCGTACTAAGTTTCCTCACATGAATGTGAAGGCTAAAGGGATTGTAGCAGCCAAAAAAACTCTTTTATTAAGTTTTGAAAAACTTGCAAAAAGGTGGAAGAATTAATAAAATCGGATCATAAACAAAAAACAAATGACCATTTGAAGGTTGTTCTAAAATGGATTTGGGAGCCACCATTTTGAAAGCTATGACATCATAGTTCCATATGACCTTATATGGAATATTGATAAATATCATTTAAATCAACGCAAATCACTGCAAATGAATGCAAACTCCTTAAAGCATTATTGCCATTAGGTATACATATTCTTTATACAGTTACTTATTTTTCCCCCTATAAATGAGTAAATTTTCATATTTTAATAACAATATTCCATATATGGTCATTTAGAACTGTGATAGCTCTAAAATTGGCGGCTTCCGTATCCATTGCAACAGAACCTTCAAACGATCATATCTTCTTTGTTTATCATCTGATTTTATAATTCTTTCACCCTTTCCCAAGTTTTTCAGAACGCTCAATAAAGATTTATTGGCTGTGTCGCTGTATTCCCTTTAAAAACAAGAGGCCCAATGGATGCTCTTCTGGCTAACATGGCTCTTATAACATCAATGAAGCGAGTGATTGCAATTTACTTTTTTTTTTTTGAAAGATTTGGGGAAAATACAGCATTTTTAACTAAATCAAGGGCCACAACTAAAGAATCTGGTAAAGTTTGGTAAAGATCAGATGAAAAATGAAGGCTCTACCATATTAACGAGGCAAATATAGCATTTTTAACTAAACAAGAGTCATAACTCCTCTGTTACTGGTCAAAAAAATAAATAAAAAAAAAGCAAATCAATCAATTATACAAAAAATAATAATTAAATTTAAACAAAAATATAAAATCTGGTAAAGTTTGGTAAGATCAGTAAGATCAGATGCAAAATGAAGGACCTATCGCGTACTAAAGCAGGGCAGGAAAATTATGGAATAGTCTACTCGTCCTGTAGGACTAGTGGATTGGAAATCTTACTCGTCCTTCAAAAAATCTACTCGTCCTACAAAAAACAAGTTATATCAGGATTTGTTTATTAACTAAAACCAACACTGTATTTTAATGTGGTTAGTATTTACTGATTCACAACAAAACTTCTAAATAAATAGTCAAATTCACTATTTGTTTATTTTTTCAAACACTTTGTGCTTGCCACAAACAGCTGGTCAAAAATGTCAGAATTATTTGGGTCTATCCTCATGTTTTCACTGTTCATTTCGCTGTTATTTGGTTATGCTCAATAATCTGCTTTAATACTTACAGACAGTGCCACTTTAAAGTTTGTTGTTATATTTTCGTAAAACATAACAATATTGAGAAAGTAAGTTTAAAATTTTTTTTTTTTTACCCCACCCACTCCACCAAATATTGGGCGCGATTTTTCAAAAACGGCCGTGCAAATTATGAAACAAATTCAGTACGATGTACAGTAGTACGAATCTAATTGTGGACGAAGAACGAAATTTCGTAGGAGTTGTCGTTCTTGAATTCATTCTATTTTTAGAAGCAAGTCTGCTGCTTATCAACAAGTAAACATCCGGTTTTGATTTTAACTGCGCAAATATCGTATTTCTAGCTAGACACGCGATTTAAGCTAGAAAAAAATAATTAGCTCATCAATTTTTTCACTTGTCCGACAGGACGACCAGACAGGAAAACTTACTCGTCCTGCACTAGGTGTCACTCGTCATGACGAGCGGACGAGTGGATTTTTCCTGCCCTGTAAAGGGGGAAATTATAGCATTTTTAACAAAATCAAGGGCCATAACTCCGCTGTTACTGATCCGATCTGGCTGGTTTTCAAACTTGTTCGAGCTTTCATTGACAATAACAATCTGATCAAGTTTGATAAATTTCGGAAGAGCAATAAAGCCCCTGTCGTCTTAACGAAACAAAATATAGCATTTTTATCTAAATCCAGGGCCATAACTCCGCTGTTACTGGTCCGATATGGCTGGTTTTCAATTTTTTTCGAGCTTTCATTGTTATTAACAATCTGGTAAAGTTTGTAAAGATAGGATGAAAAATGAAGGCCCTATTGTCTTAACAAGGCAAAATATAGCAATATAGCATTTTTAAGTAAATCAAGGGCCATAACTACGCTGGTAGTGGTCCGGTCTGGCTGTTTTTCGAACTTGTCCGAGCTTTCATTGATATTAACAATCTGTTAAAGTTTGGTAAAGATCAGATGAAAAATGAAGGTCCTATCGTCTTAACAAGGCAAAATATAGCATTTTTAACTAAATCAAGGGCCATAACTCCGCTGTTACTGGTCCGAAATGGCTGGTTTTCAAACTTGTCCCGAGTCTTAACGAGGTAAAAGTAAACGGACTGACGACGGACGGACACCACACCATCCCATAAGCTGGCCCTTGGCAAGAAAGAGTTAAACTTACTTAAAATGCTTGCCAATTGTTAGTGTCAAAAAAGCATGTTGAAATAAACTTACTCTTTCTTACCATCCTTTAGCAACTGCTTTGCTACATCTCTGTCTTTAACAATCTGTATGCCTATTTTCTTTTGGTACTGTTTTAATTTATCCCTTTGGTTTTTTAACTCCTGTAATGTAAATATAAAATAACAAACAACTTCAAAATAACAGCTGAATTAAAATCCGGAGTTACTGAACCTGGCTCTATGATGTCGTCTTATGACGCCTTAAGAGTTATAGAATCTGGCCTGCCAATGCCAATAAGTGTCTGTTTTCAAAACACCAAACTTTAATTTAATTAAGTCTCAAAAAAAAATAAAAAATCTCAACCTCTTGACAAGGGATGAATTGTATAATTAAAAAGATGACTAAAATAAACACTTCATGATAAAACAGGGATGTAACTTCTGTCACTAGTGACCGTTATGTTACTGTGGCAGTAGAAAAGAAGTATTGGAAAAATAGGAAAGTTAGAATAAAGATTGTAGGAACGGCAGAACTTAAGGAAAAGCGTCATGTTACAACTGCCTTTTCAGACCTTTTTAATGTGTTTAAAGGGGTTTGTGCAGAAACGCCTTTCTTCCATAATTCACGCGATCTGCGGTGAATATCAAAATGGTGGACGCCTGTTTGAATTACTCTTTTTCCAGCGACACTCACATTTCAAGACACTCTGTCCTTGATGTTTGACACTATAGAGATGGATAGGTGCCCATAAAGATATCAGTTTCTTGTACAACAACTAGATCCAGTATTACGGTTGTCTTGAGATAACATGGAACGGGCTGTTCTGTTTATTATCACTAAGGACCATGTCAGTGGGAGTTGATGGTGGACTTTTTAGGGGCATTATAAACTAGTAGTACTGTATTTACAGAACGGTCGGTCAGGTTACTAGAAACAGTTTTATTACGGCAAACAAATTATCATTTCAGTTGCTTTTATATAGGAAATACAGATGGCGTCTTAGTTATGTTTCCTGACTCGGCAGGTTTCTCCAAGAGCACTTATATGATGCAGGCCGCCATGCTATCGGCACAAACCGCCATGCAAAACAAGTGCCGCTACGTAAAAAAGTCAAGCATCACTTTAAAACAAGAAATCCGCGGATTCACGTCTTGACTAACGGGGGCTGGACTTAGAAATAAAAAGGTCAATGATGCTTAAATGAAAGTTTGTAAACATTTAAGTAACTAAAAACAATGGAGTTTGCCGTCTGATGAGATGACATTTAAGTGCATTTGTTTAAAAACAAAATGCCATTCTATTAGAAACAAGAGGCCCAAGAGGGCCTGTTACGTTCTACTGGCTAAAACGGCTCTTATATCAAGGGTTGTCGACATAAAATTCCCATCAGTACTTCTTTTAAAACATTGCAAACACAACAGGGATAGAATGGCCTTAGATCGCTCACCTGGTAAATCATGGGCAATAAGTCTGCTGTGTCTAGTCTGGCATCGGTATTTTTTAATTTGTGCCAGTTTCTTCTATGAATGAAATGTCATAAAAATGGGTGGGGGGTTTATATGAACATTCTAAACAAATATGTAAAGATCAGATAAAAAATGACGTAACTACAGATTTAACAAAGGAAAATACAATATAGCATTTTTCAACAAATCAAGAGCCATAACTCCGTCGTTAGTAACAAGATCTAGCAGGTTTTGGAACTTGTCCAAGACTTCATTGATATACCGCGCTTTGCACAACTAGATATCATACTGAGGCTTCCTGCCAAATTTTGTAGAATTTAGAGGAGTAGCATCGACAAGAAATTTAAAGTAAAAATGTCAAAGGGCCATAACTTTAACTGGTTTTCGAACTTGTCCGAGCTTTCATTGATATTAACAATCTGTTAAAGTTTGGATGAAAAATGAAGGCCCTTGGCCAGTAGAGCTAAAAATCATCAGCTCCAAAAAGTAGGTCAAGGTCATAGATGAAATCCATGCGTCCAAAAAGATGCAGTACCCAAGACACAACTATGTCAAAATAGAATACTTTTTCTTCCAAAGATTAAGCTATAAATAGGTTTAAAACATCTAGTGCATAATTATAGAAAGTGATGTAAATGTAACAACTAAAGTTATCTGCCCTTGCCTTGGATGGTGAAGGTCACATCCACATTTGCTTTGTCACGTTGCAATGTACCACTCAAGATACAACTATAAGCAACGTTTGAAAGGTCTATTGCATACAGTTTGTGAAAAAGTAACCTAAACGCAAAAGTTGAACCTAAAAATTATTAAGTTATCTGCCCTTTACTGGGAGGGTCAAGGTCACTTACACATTTGCTTTGTGACGTTGCGATGTACCACCCAAGATACAACTATAAACAAACTTTGAAAGGTCTAGTGTATACAGTTTGTAAGACAATGACCTAAACGCAAAACTTTAATGTTGACACCGCCGCCGCCGGAAAAGCAACACATGTCTCTTTTTTCTTCGAAAAGGCGAGACAAAAACTAGATGGGTGTTCCACGGAACACGTGTGTCGCTTGTCAGTGCTTTGTCAGTATAACAAGGTTTTTTGGACCCAGATAAATAACCTTGACAAACTGGCCTGACAAAGTTTTTGTGAAGAAAAAAATTAGTATTTAATCCATATAATGACCTTCAGTGTGCCCTTGACCTTTATATATTACACAGATTGCGTCTTAGTTATGTTTCCTGACTCAGCAGGGTTCTCCAAGAGCACTTATACGATGGCGGGCCGCCACGCTATTGGCACATATCGCCATGCAAAATAAGCGAAGCTACGTAAAAAATGTCAAGGCATGGTTCATACAGACTTTTCAAACCTAAATTTAGGGCCTTTTTAGGGACAATTTCGCTAAATTTAGGGCCTCAATATTTATAGCATAATTATGCGTTTGACTAAAATTCCTGCTTACTGCTACAGTAAAACCCCTCTAAAGTGACCCCTACAAGAAGATAGGTGGCAGCTTAATGCAGCATGATAGTATTGTAGAAAGCTCCTCTAATAGCTTTCTGCAAACTATAGTGCTGCATTAAGCAGTCACCTGTAAAAAAAAACACTAAATGTGTATATTGTAAGCGGTTGCATTAGCTGGGTTTTACTGTATTTATAGCCAATAAACCTGGACCTACCTAAGATTAAACAGTTTTCAGCTCTGTGGCCTTGTCCACAGGTATTCGGGAGTAGCTTAGACTTACACTTGAATTTTTCAGAAAAAAACAACAACATCATTTAAATACTAATCAAACATTAAAAAAACAAATTTAAAAAAAAAAAAAAAAAAAATTTATATTAGTATACTATACTGTACTATTTATTAAAAACACAAATTTAAAAAAAAAAAAAAAAAAATTATATTTCTATACTGTACTATTTATAATAGTACAGTATAGTAATATAATTTTTTTTTTTTTTTTTTAAATAAATAGTACAGTATAGTAATATATATTTTTTTTTTTTTTTTTTTTTTTAAATTTGTGTTTTTAATGTTTAAATTTGTGTTTTTAATGTTTGATTAGTATTTAAATGATGTTGTTGTTTTTTTCTGAAAAATTCAAGTGTAAGTCTAAGCTACTCCCCGAATACCTGTGGTTTAGCCCAAAAAAATAAAAAAAAAATTAATTATACCCCACCCACTCCCCCAAATATTGGCCGCGATTTTTCAAAAACGGCCGTGCAAAAATGGCTGCACGGTTGGCTCAGTCGTTGGCTGGCTAATAACTTCCCCTCTGAAATATAACCGAGTATGAATCAAACTGAGTACGATGTACAATAGTACAAATCTAATTTCGTAGGAGTTGTCGTTCTTGAATTCATTCTATTTTTAGAAATTTCGTAGGAGTTGTCGTTCTTGTATTCATTCTATTTTTAGAAGCAACAACACCTTGACAGCCCAAATAATGTGCGAAATGAAATTTAGGGCCACCAAAACTAATTTTTAGGGCCGTATAGAGTAAATTTATGGACTTTTTAGGGCCTGACATGCAATTTAGGGCCTTTTCAAGCAACTCATCAAAATTTAGGGCCTTTTCAAGTCTGTGCGAACCATGCAAGGGCCACTTTAAAAAACAAGAAGCCCAAGACTCTACTGGCTAAAAAGGCTCTAATATCAAGGGTTGTCGACATAAAATTCCCATTTTTAAAGAGACAAAATATAGAATTTTTAACAAAATCAATGGCCATAATTCCGCTGTTATTGGTCCGATCTGGCTGGTATTAGAACCTGTCCAAGCTTTCATTGATATTAACAATCTGGTAAAGTTTGCTAAAGATTAGATGAAAAATGAAGTCTCTATCGTCTTAACGAGACAAAAGTTAACGACAGACGACGGACAACGGACGGCTCGCCATCCCATCAATTATCATTTTTGTTATTTTATTCAAAAATCGTTTCGCGGTTCCGCTACAACCACTTGAAACAAGTTCATGTTATCTCAAAACTTTTCAATGTTGCTGTAAGATAAATATCTGTTTATATATGTAGCATGAATCAATGATTTTTGATTTTTCGAGATGATATCACCAAATTCAGTACATAAATACATCCATTTATTACAATATTAGAACAGCTGAGTTTGTAAAATTTGGATTATAACTTTTTTTTTCAAGATTTTTTTTCTATGTGTATATTTTCAATCACAAATACTCACCTTTATTTCCTTGTCAAAAACTTGTCCAAGCATGAAAAAAGCCGTTTTTCAGTTAATAATGTTTATTAAATGAATATCCTTTGTCATAGCAACATATTTATACAACATATACATATTTTGCACTTTAAATGACTTCATTTATTAGCTTTAGCACACATAGTTTACCGTTGTATACATATATAGTCATGTATTATAAACAAAATATCACTATCAGCAGGTATTTCGAATATTGCAACATATTCAAGAATCTAAGTTGTGTCAACAGGTTGTCAGTGTGTGACGACAGGTGTCTGCAATGTGGAAATTGATGAACCCAGTAACTTGAATGTTAACAACTTACACTCAAGATCAGTACCATACAATTGATACATACACACAGTATGTAATGCTTAAAAATAAATGATTCATCATCAGAATACTTCATATAATGCATATGCAACAGAACATATACTCATTTACGCTCACAGTTCAAACAATCAATCAAATTCAGTTAAAATACAGTTTGTTTGCAATCTAAACGGTGGGCGCCGCCATTTTGAAATATATATATTTTTACTTCCGGTTCAGACCCCCGTACAGTTAAGTCATCATAATTTTACAGAAAACGGGTACTTATCATCGCAAATTATGTCTGAATTTTTTTTCGATGTATATTAAACTTCAAAATGATATCAAACTTACCTGGGTACCTCTTCTCAAACAGAACAAAAAATAAAATTCAATTTTTATATGGCAGTTTTCTTCTACTTTCACACCTGTTTCTGGGTCAATCTGACGTGGTGCTCCGACATCTAGGGTCCGTGAATGCTGATTGGATGTCATTTTTAAATATCCAATCAAAATAATGGGAATAATAGCCGTAATGGGAAACCCCATTTTCGCGCATTTTTAGGAACAGGAAATCGACATGGCTATTTAAAGACGACATAGATTATGTCCCTTGTTGGTTCTCGCTAATATATGTCAATGTCTGTGGTTGCTTCCAAACACATCAAAGGGAAGCCACTCATGCTTCTTGGTGTTTGTCATGTGTTTTCGAATTATTATACTTTTACGAATTGTTAACATTTCCTACATGCATTTGGCACATAAACAACAGATACTAACCAAAACGGCTCTGTCTTGTTCTGTGACCCGTGATTCTGGCTTCTTTTTACCTTTATCCTTACTAAAAAGCCCGCCCATGTTTGGTAATTTGAAGTACAAAAAAACTCAAACTTTGTGGGAATACGCGGCAACTTATAATTGTATCAGTGAAACAAAGTAATACAGTACGTGATGAATATCATTTAACGGTTTTCAGTAATTCATTTTAGTGTGTTTGCTGTTTTCCGAGGACACTATATCTCTGACATTTTTAATTGGAAACCGGAAATGATCCTAAATATTTAGGGAGGGACAATTTCTTGCAATCTGATTGGCTCAAATTGGTTCAAAGTGAAAGTAGAGTAGTGTTAGGGTATTTTCGTGTGTTTTTTTGTATGCTGGTAGTGGTATGCCCAGCTTACCTATTCATTCATGTTCATTCTTACAGGGACATCTATAAATACGTATTGCCTGATTCAGACGAATGTTTCTGCCTTTATAGACCATTATGTGGACATTTGAACTGACAATAATCTTGATGTACATGGGCATGACAGAGATGATGAAACTGTCCAGTGCTAGTGGCACAGGTGTCCCAGTGTTACACAGATCTATTGAGAAAGCAGGCTTCCATAGGTATGCTATTACTCGCTTTGTTATACTATTAATGTACAGCAGCGTACACACAAAAAAAATCTGAACAACCAAACCCCCACCCCCAAAGGACAAACTGGAGTACGACTCGGGGAAATATTTAATAGTCTCATTTATTTGACGTCGGGCATGCTTTTTTACACAAACGTATGTTTATAGATGCATCCCGTCGGAGGACAGCGCATTATCAAAAATCGTCTCACCGTTTGTTGACGTGTGTTTTATGCACTAGGGGTATATATTATATATTGTAAATAGATATGGTTAGTGCATTACTACTGTCTTGCCACATACAAAGGGTCCAGAGTTCGAACCCCGCTGAGTGTACTAATTTTCGTTGTAATTTTACTGAACCTTTTACATTGTTGGAGAGTCCAGGTAGTCATTGAATGAGGTTAGATCAGGTTATCATAAATGTGATACTTTCAAGACCTCAATCTGGGAGTTCAGTGTTTTTTTTAAGGGAGATTCATGCAAAAAATATGGGAGGTTTTTATTTTTTACCCAAATTCCATAAACGAATACCTAAAAATACACTTTTAAACAAGTTTCTTCAGTGATGTCAGGGGAGATAACAAGAATGAATAAAATATAGTAGATCCACTTCACATGCCAAGGGTCCAGAGTTCAAACCCTAGTGAGTTTACTAATTTTTATGCCCCCAAAGGGTGACATATAGTAGTCGTGGACTTAGAAATAAAAAGGTCAATGATGCTTAAATGAAAGTTTGTAAACATTTTAGTAACTAACACATTTGATGTTCAAATAACTTGGCACAAGTGCTCACCACAACAAGACGACATGTCGTGCACAAAATACAGGTCCGTGGCTCCAAGGTCAAGGTCACACTTAGAGGTCAAAGGTCAAATTGTGTCCTGTCAGTAACTTTGGAATTCCTGGACGGATTTTCAAATAACTTGGCAGAAGTGCTCACCACAACCAGACGACATGTCACGCACAAAATCCAGGTCCGTGGCTCCAAGGTAACACTTAGCAGTCAAAGGTCAAAACCACTTCGGGGAAATTTGTCACTTAAAATGACATTTCTTGTTCCTTGTTATTTTATTTGGTTCTTTTACAAGAGTTCAAAATATGCTTATTTTGTAAATTATCAGTACAACAAATGGTAACACTAGTGTAGTTTTAACAAATGTTTACACTACACCTCTTGCGCCACATTTTTGTTTAAGCTACTTTTAAACTGTTAACAAGCCAACATGCAGCTGCAAACTTTACAGTAGGTTTTATCAATGGCAGCTGGCGATTACCCTTACCCCTCCTCAGATTAATTCGTCGGTATTTCAGCATAATAATTGATTTGTTCACAGTCTTTATACAATTATCTTACTTTTATTAGAGCTTGTGTCGTAATGTTTTTATATCTTGCGAAAAACAAAATAAAGCTAACTGTATCTGTTTTCCCCACTAGACAAAACAACACCCACCTTCAATCGACATCCAAGATTTTTTTGGGAAGGTCCCATTTTTGGATTGTGAAAACAGTATTTGTAAATTGAGCATGAAGGCAAAGTGGTTTTGGGGCATACTCCAAAGAAAAAACCTAGAATAGCACTTTAATATGGTGCATTCTTAGCGTATATTCAAACACGGTTCCAGTAAAAATGCATCAACCCATCATAGACCCAGGGGTGAAGGAGAAGTGATGCTTGCTGAATGAGTTATATTTTCATAAACACATCACATGGGTAAAGTCTAATACAACCTAATATGGCTTTGTCGTAAAGGCTGACAGTCTAGTTACTTTTGTTTCGATAACTTGCAGAGAACTGACCACAAGTTTGACCATTCCTGTAGACCAGCTACCAGAACTGGACAGTAATATAGAGTGTCAGGTGATGTTTTCAGAGACATTTCCGTCTGGAGCTTATGTGGATCAGTATCAGCTTTCATCTCTTTCGCAGTTTGGAGGACCTGATGTACGTTGGATTTTTTAATATATTCATTTTATTTTTATTGATTCGGTGATACTTCAGACGATCACTTCTGAGCACTTCGAGGAAAGTTAACAGGCATGAATGAATTGCTGATTAAGACAGAAGTTAATGTAAATGTAATTTTGATGATAATCTAGAAAAATACTTGTGTATTTTCATTCCTGTAACCATGATGTGGTTTTGTGAATGTACATTTTATTTGGTAGAACTGTCATGCTTAGTAGAATTCACATTTTGAATTTCCACACATTTTTTCATGACATTTATAGCATTATAGCATCAAAATCTTTACTTTTTTTTTTAATCATTTATTTGTTGTACAGTCATATACACTTTGACAATAGTATAAACAAAATATTTGTTTGACCTAAAAGAATTATCGAACTAAGTCTTTCTGAAAATGTTGTAAAGATATCTTAAGCATCTAACAAAAGTTATTCATGATTATCTGCAAGTTGTCACTTGTAGGTGTCTTCCCTAGGTCTTCTTAATTACCTCAATACCCTTCGTAAATCTGGAATTCCACACATGATATTGCCATTAAAACAAATATTGACCTGTGGTTAAAATTAGCATTTGCACAAAATGTAAAATGCTGTCTATTTATGCATGGTTTGCTCTATAAATTACAATTGTTATGTTTTTTAACAGCTCATCAATACAGGATTTAATTTATTTATCATTACAAAGGATTTGATAGCTTTGTCAAGTTTTCAAATTAGTTGTATACATACAATTCAATAAAAATGTACTTGAAACTCAAAAACAAGTTTTTCTCCAAGGCATATTTGAAAGCCCCCTATAAATTAGTAGGTATTATTTGTACAACAAAAATTGGTGTTGTCGATTTTCCATATCAAACAACAAAAATTGGTGTTGTCGATTTTCCAGATCAAACATTTTTATAAACAATATAGGTAAACCGATTGAAATATGAGCCCCAATAAAGTGCATCGTATATTTTATATGAAATTAAAGCATTTTGTAGTCCTTTTATTAGTTTTACTGGCCAATTTTAAAATTTTCCAGACATATTTAAAGCTGCATTAGGCATAACATTAAGTTTATAAAACACAAAATAATTATGTTGACAAATAAAATAATTATGTTTTACATGAAATAAAATAATTATGTTTTACAAGAAATTGAAGCATTTTGTAGTTGTTTTATTAGTTTTACTGGCCAATTTTAACATTTTCCAAACATATTTAAAGCTGCATTAGCCCTAACTTTAAGTTTATAAAACACAAAATAATTCTGTTGACAAACATTATACATCTACCATTATTGTCTATTTAAGAAACAAGATATTTTGACGGAATTCAATAGCGATACAAAACAATAAGTACCACTTCATGGGATTGAACTCGAAGCCAACACTAAAATAAAACTTACGTATAAGAAGAATGCGCTCCCAATTGAGCTAAACGGGACAGTTACTAGTATGTGATGCAATAAATGGATATCATGTGAGCAACGCAAATGTAAATAAAGCGTTCCCACAATGTTTACAAACCATAAAAATCTAATTACCGGTAACAAATCCATTACTTCATACTTATTTGGGACTATGGCATGCTCGTGTTTCCATGTATACATTTCACTGAATAAAAATCAGACAGTTATTAGCTTATGTGCAAATATGTGTCCCATCAAGTTACCTACAATTTCCCCAAAATGCCTAATTTACCTACACTTTTATTTTCAGTTCCTCCTCAAAGATGCTGTTGATCTTGAGAAACCAGAATTTATGTCAACAGGCTTCATGCTTCACATTTTCACCAATGTTTCGTTTATTAACGATGTATGGACTTGTAGCTACACACTTCCTGTTCACCTACGCTACCACGCTGTATCGCTCCAGGACTTTGCTAATGTCACATTTGAAAATCCAGAAGTAGGAATAATTTGCAGAGACAAAATTACTCATGGATTAAATTATGATGGTATATTAAATATACTGTATTTTCTATATTAAACAGCTTTTATTAAAGTCGTGACATTTTCTAAAGTTGTGGGTGGGTGATTATTAGGGTAAATAGTTTTGATGCTGCATCATTCATCCTGCATCATTCATCCTGTATCATTCATCCTGCATCGCTCATCCTGCATCATTCATCCTGTATCATTCATCCTGCATCGTTCATCCTGCATGATTCATCCTGCATCATTCATCCTGTATCATTCATCCTGCATCGTTCATCCTGCATCATTCATCCTGCATCATTCATCCTGTATCATTCATCCATCCTGTATCATTCATCCTGCATCGTTCATCCTGCATGATTCATCCTGAATCATTCATCCTGTATCATTCATCCTGCATCGTTTATCCTGCATCATTCATCCTGCATCATTAATCCTGTATCATTCATCCTGCATTGTTCATCCTGCATGATTCATCCTGTATCATTCATCCTGCATCATTCATCCTGCATCGTTCATCCTGTATCATTCATCCTGCATCATTCATCCTGTATCATTCATCCTGCATCATTCATCCTGCATCATTCACCCTGCATCGTTCATCCTGTATCATTCATCCTGCATCATTCATCCTGTATCATTCATCCTGCATCATTCATCCTGCATCATTCACCCTGCATCGTTCATCCTGTATCATTCATCCTGCATCATTCATCCTGCATCGTTCATCCTGTATCATTCATCCTGCATCATTCATCCTGTATCATTCATCCTGCATCATTCATCCTGCATCATTCACCCTGCATCGTTCATCCTGCATTATTCATCCTGCATCATTCATCCTGTATCATTCATCCTGCATCGTTCATCCGGCATCATTCATCCTGCATCATTCATCCTGTATCATTCATCCTGTATCATTCATCCTGCATCGTTCATCCTGCATCATTCATCCTGCATCTTCTTAAGAAGTACAACCTCACAAAGAAATACCACATCTAAAGGCCCGATGTTTTCAGATGAGTATTGGTTTTTTTTTTGGGTTTTTTCAAAGTTATCAAGTTTTAAACAGTCTACATATAAGACAAAACACATGTCTTCTAGTTACTGATGAGTACGGACTATGAAACTATCACTTTCTTCTATTGACAAAAAACAAAATAATGTATCAAGAGGCTGTATGAAACCAATCAAAAAAAAAAATTGTCAAAAAGGCAGAATTACCCATAATACACAATCATTCATAGGTACACAAAAAAAATTGCCGCCATGGCCAAACTTTGCTGTCAATGGCAGAAACAGTGTTAAAATAGAAAAAAAAACATGCCTACTACATTTGCCGCCAGTAATGAACACAGGTATAAATAGCGCGAGCTCAAACTGAGAATCTTTGCATTACTGATGAGTACTAACTGAACGAAACTAGTTTAACTGAAGTCCAATCATTGTAAACACGTATCAACCTTCAAAATTGTTTAAATAGTTTTGACTAAGAATGACCACTGTTGGGTTTTTTGTAAGCATTATTTTCAACCCGAACGTTTTGAAGTTAAAGAAACAACATCATATACAACCGTGAAGATTGTCATACCTGTCAAGTCTCACGCATTGGGCGTGACACTCATTTTTTTAAATAAATCACGCACACGCGCATACATTCTACTTTCTCGCACATTCTGTAATTTGAACTTTTTTTTATAGGCAGTTTCTTTTTATTAAATTTAGTTCACCTTTCCAATTTCTACACCGAAAAATGAACGATTTTGTGTTTCTGGATGTTGAAATGTGTGTTAAAAATAAGTTAAATAATTAGTATGGAACTTAAATTCAATTAAAGTGTATGATCATTTCAACCATAGAGCGTCTTAAGCTTCCTTTGCCCTCCGCCACTCCAACAACACAAACAAGGGACAGCTGCCCCTTGGAACCCCATCTCAAGCTTGACAGTCATTGGGCCTTGACATCTATGGATTATCACAAATTTAGAGTAGACGTACAGCGTTACTCTTGTCCATCCATCCATCCGTCTGTCCCGCCGTCATACAAACATTCAAGTTTTACATTCAAAGTTTTGGTTAAGTCCATTTCTCAGAAAACAGAAGCCATAGTCTTTCCAAACTTCACATCCACATGGCAGCAGTATGTTCCTACCAAAAGTGGGCCAATGTTACTTTCTTTTTTTTGACTATTTAAAGTTTTACATTGAAGTTTTTGATCAAGGCCATTACTCAGATACCAAAAGGCATACAGCTTTCAAACATAATACATTCTTAACATCTACATAACAGAAGTATGTTCCTACCAAAAGTAGGTCAATATGATTGACCTTGCTATGAATGACCTTCATCTACTTTTCGCACTTCATTAATTTACAGTCAAGTTTTGATTAAGTCCATCACTCAGATACCAAAAGCCATACGAGGGGTGTTCCGTTAATAATGCGACTGCTGTATTATTTCGCGGAACTCATGCAATATTTACATGAAACCACTTCGTATCGCAAGAGTGATCACTGACGCGTGTCAAAGGTAAAAATCGCATTCATACATTCACTGACCTTGGTGCAATGTACATTGCTTTATAGCGTATTCGTTACTCTATATGCAAAATGACTGGCAAACGAGCAGAAAATGTGCTTGAAATTAGGGCCTATATTAGAGGTAGGTCATTACTTGGGTTGAAGCCGAAAGCCATTCACCAAGAGGTGTGTGACATTTACGGGGATGGTCAAATGTCGTATAGTACTGTTTGTAGGTGGGAGGCCAAATTTAAATCTGGGCAGCAGCGCTTGAAAGATACTGCTCGCCCTGGTCGTCCTGTAACGTCAACGACCAAGAAAAACGTTGAAAAAATCCGTGAAATCCTGAAAACTGATGCTCGATACACAATAAGACAATTAGCTTGGATGACAAACTTATCGTTAGCACGAGTTCATCTAATTTTGAAAAAGTTAAGAAAATAAATGCAAGATGGATACCGCATTTGCTGACAGAGGACCAAAAGAAGTTAAGGGTTACAACGGCGAAAAAACTTCTGAAAATATATCCGAAATACAGCAAAAAATTGTTTGAGAATTTAGTTACGGGTGATGAAACATGGGTCCATTATTATGAGCCAAAAAGAAAAGTATCTAACCGAATCTCGGCCACGAAAAATATGAAACAACCAATTATTGCCAAAAGAACGCGAACTGTTAAGAAGGTTCTGTAAATTTTTCACTCACGCCATACAGACGGCGGTGCCAAAAGGCAGAACTGTCACAGGACGGTTTTATAAAAACATTGTATTGAAACAATTGAAGAAGTACTACAGCGTCGCCCTATAACAGGTCTGAAGTATGTTCGTCTTCTGCATGACAATGCGCCCGCCCACAAAGCCCGTATTGTAACAGACTTTTAGGAGTCGGAGAAGATCACCGTTCTCCCACACCCCCCTTACTCGCCAGACCTGGCCCCCTGCGACTATTTTCTCTTCCCAAGACTAAAAAATCACTTATCTGGGAAGAGATATAACTTGAGGAATGCCCTGGGATCTGCTGTTTACCAGTGTCTTAAGGGTGTACCTGTTCATGAATACGAAAAATTGTTTTCAAAAGTGGATTGCGCGGCTCAAAATGTGTGTTTCGGCTAAGGGAGAGTACTTTGAAGGAAATCGCAATACAATTGATCTGAAATGATTATAGTATTCTAGTATCAATACCAATCGCATTATTTACGGAACACCCCTCGTACCTTTTCAAACTTCATACACACTTGGCATCTATATGACAGCAGTATGTTCCTACCAAAAGTAGGTCAATTTGAATGTCCTTTTCTCATTAAGACAATTTTGGTTGAAGTTTCATATGTAAGTTTTTGTCAAAGTGTGTGACAGACGAGCGTCTGCACCAACAGCTAGTGTTGCCTCTTGTCTTACCAAATGATGACTCTTAAGCAGGGCATTCATGCCCTATAGACAAGTTTCTAGTTTCAATTTAATTCTTACAATTAACCGCAATTCGAAATAAAAAAAATTAAGTTTGAAACTATTTTATCATATTTGACATAAAGGTATTTATTACAGGTTACAGTGGTCCATCACTTAAACTGATCAATGGTCCATGTGGTAGTGGTAGTCCTGGGTTGTGTGACTGGACAAAGCTGCAGTATCACACGGTAAGTAGTCCTGGGTTGTGTGACTGGACAAAGCTGCAGTATCACACGGTAAATAGTCCTAGGTTGTGTGACTGGACAAAGATACAGTATCACACGGTAAATAGTCATTGGTTGTGTGACTGGACAAAGATACAATATCATGGGGTAAGTAGTCCTGGGTTGTGTGACTGCACACGGTAAATAGTCCTGGGTTGTGTGACTGGACAAAGATACAGTATCACACAGTAAGTAGTCCTGGGTTGTGTGACTGGACAAAGATTCAGTATCACACGGTAAGTAGTCCTGGGTTGTGTGACTGGACAAAGATACAGTATCACACGGTAAGTAGTCCTGGGTTGTGTGACTGGACGAAGATACAGTATCACACAGTAAGTAGTCCTGGTTTGTGTGACTGGACAAAGATTCAGTATCACACAGTAAGTAGTCCTGGGTTGTGTGACTGGACAAAGACACAATATCATGGTGTAAGTAGTCCTGGGTTGTGTGACTGCACACGGTAAATAGTCCTGGGTTGTGTGACTGGACAAAGATACAGTATCACACGATAAGTAGTCCTGGGTTGTGTGACTTTACAAAGGTACAGTATCCCACGGTAAGTAGTCCTGGGTTGTGTGACTGGACAAAGATACAGTATCACACGGTAAGTAGTCCTGGGTTGTGTGACTGGACAAAGATACAGTATCACACGGTAAGTAGTCCTGGGTTGTGTGACTGGACGAAGATACAGTATCACACAGTAAGTAGTCCTGGGTTGTGTGACTGGACAAAGATTCAGTATCACACAGTAAGTAGTCCTGGGTTGTGTGACTGGACAAAGACACAATATCATGGGGTAAGTAGTCCTGGGTTGTGTGACTGCATACGGTAAATAGTCCTTGGTTGTGTGACTGGACAAAGATACAGTATCACACGATAAGTAGTCCTGGGTTGTGTGACTTTACAAAAATATGGTATCACACGGTAAGTAGTCCTTGGTTGTGTGACTGGATGAAGATACAGTATCACACAGTAAGTAGTCCTGGGTTGTGTGACTGGACAAAGATTCAGTATCACACAGTAAGTAGTCCTGGGTTGTGTGACTGGACAAAGACACAATATCATGGGGGTAAGTAGTCCTGGGTTTTGTGACTGCACAAGGTAAATAGTCCTGGGTTGTGTGACTGGACAAAGATACAGTATCACACGATACGTAGTCCTGGGTTGTGTGACTTTACAAAGATACGGTATCACACGGTAAGTAGTCCTTGGTTGTGTGACTGGACAAAGGTACAGTATTCCACGGTAAGTAGTCCTGGGTTGTGTGACTGGACAAAGATACAGTATCACATGGTAAATAGTCCTTGGTTGTGTGACTGGACAAAGATACAATATCATGGAGTAAGTAGTCCTGGGTTGTGTGACTGGACAAAGATACAGTATCACATGGTAAATAGTCCTTGGTTGTGTGACTGGACAAAGATATTATATCATGGGGTAAGTAGTCCTGGGTTGTGTGCCTGGGCGAAGATACCTACTTTTTAAACATCATTTGTTTAGGTAAAAAAAATCGTAACCTCTATTAAATTCAATGATAGCCCAACACTCTTCGACCTTCATACACAAATACAGTCATCTACCGTAATTGAGGACTATACATTCCAGCCAAGGATAAGTCACTGTCACTGACCGTCACCTACATTTTATGAAGCAACAATAAATACTGATCAAAGTTATTCATGAGCTCAGTTTCTAAGTTACCAATATATCTACACTTTTCAAACTTCATACATACTAGTAGATACATCTAGAGAGCACCATACATTCAGAACATATGTTTATCTTTGTTTTTTGTTACCTTCTGAGGTAACCCAACACTCGTTAACTTCATACATAGATGCATGTAGAATAGATCTACACAGTCCAACCAAAACACTGATGCATCTAGAATGGATCTAAACAGTCCGACCAAAACACTGATGCGTCTAGAATAGATCTACACAGTTCAACCAAAACACTGATGTGTCTAGAATAGATCTTCACAGTCCAACCAAAACATTGATGCATCTAGAATGGATCTACAGAGTCCAACCAAAACATTGATGCATCTAGAATGGATCTAAACAGTCCGACCAAAACACTGATGCGTCTAGAATAGATCTACACAGTCTAACCAAAACACTGATGCATCTAGAATAGATCTACACAGTCTGACCAAAACACTGATGCATCTAGAATAGATCTACACAGTCTGATCAAAACACTGATGCATGTAGAATAGATCCAAACAGTCCAACCAAAACACTGATGCATCTAGAATAGATCTACACAGTCCAACCAAAACACTGATGCATCTAGAATAGATCTACACAGTCTGACCAAAACACTGGTGCATCTAGAATAGATCTACACAGTCCAACCAAAACACTGATGCATCTAGAATAGATCTACACAGTCCAACCAAAACACTGATGCATCTAGAATAGATCTACACAGTCCGACCAAACACTGATGCATCTAGAATAGATCTACACAGTCCGACCAAAACACTGATGCGTCTAGAATAGATCTACACAGTCCACCAAACCACTGATGCATCTACAATAGATCAACACAGTCCAACCAAAACACTGATGCATCTAGAATAGATCTACACAGTCCAACCAAAACACTGATGCATCTAGAATAGATCTACACAGTCCAACCAAAACACTGATGCGTCTAGAATAGATCTATACAGTCCGACCAAAACACTGATGCGTCTAGAATATATCTACACAGTCCGACCAAACCACTGATGCATCTACAATAGATCAACACAGTCCAACCAAAACACTGATGTATCTAGAATAGATCTACAAAGTCCGACCAAAACACTGATGCGTCTAGAATAGATCTACACAGTCCGACAAAATACTGATGCATCTAGAATAGATCTACACAGTCCAACCCAAACACTGATGCATCTAGAATAGTTCTACACAGTTCGACAAAACACTGATGCATCTAGAATAGATCTACACAGTCCGACCAAAACACTGATGCATCTAGAATAGTTCTACACAGTCCGACAAAACACTGATGCATCTAGAATAGATCTACACAGTCTGACCAAAACACTGATGCATCTAGAATAGATCCACACAGTCCAACCAAAACACTGATGCATCTAGAATAGATCTACACAGTCCAACCAAAACACTGATGTATCTAGAATAGATCTAAACAGTCTGACCAAAACACTGATGCGTCTAGAATAGATCCACACCGTCCAACCAAAACACTGATGCATCTAGAATAGATCTACAGTCCGACCAAAACACTGATGCATCTAGAATAGTTCTACACAGTCCAACCAAAACACTGATGCATCTAGAATAGATCTACACAGTCTGACCTAAACACTGATGCATCTAGAATAGATCCACACAGTCCAACCAAAACACTGATGCATCTAGAATAGATCTACACAATCCAACCAAAACACTGATGCGTCTAGAATAGATCCACACAGTCCAACCAAAACACTGATGCATCTAGAATAGATCTACACAGTCCAACCAAAACACTGATGCATCTAGAATAGACCTACACAGTCTGAACAAAATACTGATGCGTCTAGAATAGATCTTCGCAGTCCGACCAAAACATGATGCATCTAGAATAGATCTACACAGTCAGACCAAAACACTGATGCGTCTAGAATAAATCTACACAGTCCAACCAAAACACTGATGTGTCTAGAATAGATCTACACAGTCCAACCAAAACACTGATGCATCTAGAATAGATCTACATAACAACCAAAACACTGATGTGTCTAGAATAGCTCTACACAGTCCAACCAAAACACTGATGCCCCTAGAATAGATCTACAAAGTCCAACCAAAACACTGATGCACCTAGAATAGATTACAAAGTCCAACCAAAACACTGATGCGTCTAGAATAGATCTACACAGTCCGACCAAAACACTGATGCGTCTAGAATAGATCCACAGTTCAACCAAAACACTGATGCGTCTAGAATAGATCTACACAGTCCAACCAAAACACTGATGCATCTAGAATAGACCTACACAGTCTGACCAAAACACTGATGCGTCTAGAATAGATCTTCACAGTCCGACCAAAACATGATGCATCTAGAATAAATCTACACAGTCAGACCAAAACACTGATGCGTCTAGAATAAATCTACACAGTCCAACCAAAACACTGATGTGTCTAGAATAGATCTACACAGTCCAACCAAAACACTGATGCATCTAGAATAGATCTACATAACAACCAAAACACTGATGTGTCTAGAATAGATCTACAAAGTCCAACCAAAACACTGATGCATCTAGAATAGATCTACACAGTCAGACCAAAACACTGATGCATCTAGAATAAATCTACACAGTCAGACCAAAACACTGATGCGTCTAGAATAAATCTACACAGTCCAACCAAAACACTGATGTGTCTAGAATAGATCTACACAGTCCAACCAAAACACTGATGCCCCTAGAATAGATCTACAAAGTCCAACCAAAACACTGATGTGCCTAGAATAGATCTACAAAGTCCAACCAAAACACTGATGCATCTAGAATAGATCTACACAGTCCAACCAAAACACTGATGCGTCTAGAATAGATCTACACAGTCCAACCAAAACACTGATGGGTCGATATGCACAGTCCGACCAAAACACTGATGCATCTAGAATAGATCTACACAGTCCAACCAAAACACTGATGCGTCTAGAATAGATCTACACAGTCCGACCAAAACACTGATGCATCTAGAATAGATCTACACAGTCCGACCAAAATACTGATGCATCTAGAATAGATCTACACAGTCCAACCAAAACACTGATGCATCTAGAATAGATCTACACAGTCTGACCAAAACAATGATGCATCTAGAATAAATCTACACAGTCTGACCAAAACACTGATGCATCTAGAATAGATCTACACAGTCCAACCAAAACACTGGTTCGTCTAGAAATCTACACAGTCCAACCAAAACACTGATGCATCTAGAATAGATCTACACAGTCCAACCAAAACACTGATGCATCTAGAATAGATCTACACAGTCTGACCAAAACAATGATGCATCTAGAATAAATCTACACAGTCTGGCCAAAACACTGAGGCATTTAGAATAGATCTACACAGTCCGACCAAAACACTTATGCGTGTAAAATAGATCTACACAGTCTGGCCAAAACACTGATGCGTCTAGATAGATCTACAAAGTCCGACCAAAACACTGATGCATCTAGAATAGATCTACACAGTCCGACCAAAACACTGATGCATCTAGAATAGATCAACACAGTCTGACCAAAACTGTTAAGTCACATCTCAGGATTTTTAAATGCATTCATTCAGTACCTTATTCGAGCAAGATATTGAGAAAGTATGCCATCCCTCAGACCTGTTCAGCCATCAGGCCAGTGTGCTGGGAGAGCCAAACTTCTGAATTATTCGGTGATGCATGCCCACAAACCTTTCTCAGATACACTAGGAACAACTTGTCCAGTGAGAAAGTGTCGATTCTTATGGATGGCAAGCATTATACATTACTGGTTCTAACCAGGAAAAATTGGGTGGTCTGCCTCTGCCACAAAAAAAAAGAGGTCAATGACCTTGAAGCTCTACTGATTGATTTTGATTTCAGGAAGTAGTCGCTACAGACTTGTTTTTTGAAAATCTATTTTTAACAGTGGCGGCCATCTTGAATTTCCGGCCGACCTGATATTTTGCTAAGATCAATAAGACATTAAGAGCAACATTCCTGTGAAGTTTCATGAAAATCCGTCAGGTAGTTTCAAAGAAGTAGTCGCTACAAGTTTTCATTATATAACTCTATGTAAACAAAGCAGCCATGTTTAAGGTCAAATCAAAACGATTTTCGACAAGGACCAACATCATGTCATACTGATCATTTTAGAAAAAGGCCCATATCAATATCTCTTATTGTTTTGAAGAAGTAGTCGCTACAAACTTATTTATTTTAAATCTATTTTTAGCTGTGGCGGCCATCTTGAATTTCCGGCCGACCTGAAATTTTTCTAGGATCAACTAGACATCAAGAGCGTAACATTCCTGTGAAGTTTCATGAACATCCGTCAAGTAGTTTCAGAGGAGTAGTCGCTACAAGTTTTTACTATATAACTCTATGTAACCAAAGATGGCCACTGGCAGCCATGTTTAACGTTGAATCAAAACGATTTTTGACTAGGATCAACATCATGTAATGCTGATCATTTTAGAAAAAGTCCCATATCAATATCACTTATAGTTTTCAAGAAGTAGTCACTACAAACTTGTATTTTGAAAATCTATTTTTAGCCATGGTGGCCATCTTGAATTTCCGGCCAACCTGAAATTTTGCTAGGATCAATAAGACATCAAGAGCAACATTCGTGTGAAATTTCATGAAAATCCGTCAAGTAGTTTCAGAGGAGTAATCGCTACAAGTTTTCTTTATATAATTCTATGTAAACAAAGATGGCCACTGGCAGCCATGTTTAACGTCGAATCAAACTAATGTTTAACTAGGATCAACATCATGTCATGCTGATCATTTTAGAAAAAGTCCCATATCAATATCACTTATAGTTTTCAAGAAGTAGTCGCTACAAACTTATTTTTTAAAAATCTATTTTTAGCTGTGGCGGCCATCTTGAATTTCTGGCCGACCTGAAATTTTGCTAGGATCAATTAGACATCAAGAGCAACATTCCTGTAAAGTTTCATGAAAATCCGCCAAGTAGTTTCAGAGGAGTAGTCGCTACAAGTTTTTACTATATAACTCTATGTAAACAAAGATGGCCGCTAGCGGCCATGTTTAAAGTTGCATCGAAATAAATTTTGACAAGGATCAACATCATGTCATGCTGATCATTTTAGAAAATGTCCCATATCAATATCACTTACAGTTTTCAAGAAGTAGTCGCTACAAGTTTATTTATTTTAAATCTATTTTTAGCCGTGGCGGCCATCTTGAATTTCCGGCCGACCTGAAATTTTGCTAGGATCAATTAGACATCAAGAGCAACATTCTTGTGAAGTTTCATGAAAATCCGTCAAGTAGTTACAGAGGAGTAGTCGCTACAAGTTTTCATTATATAACTTTATGTAAACAAAGATGGCCGCTGGCAGCCATGTTTAACGTCGAATCAAAACGATTTTCGACAAGGACCAACATCATGTCATGCTTATCATTTTAGAAAAAGTCCCATATCAATATCGCTTAGAGTTTTCAAGAAGTAGTCGCTACAAACTTGTTTTTTAAAAACCTATTTTTAGATTTGGCGGCCATCTTGGATTTCACATCAACATGAATTTTTGCTAGGATCAACTAGACTTCATAAGCAACATTTCTGTAAAGTTTCAGGAAAATCCATTCAGTAGTTTCAGAGGAGTAGTCGCTACAAAAAAAAAGTTAACGGACAGACGGACGGACAGACGGACGACGGACACCGCACCACGGCATAAGCTCTGCTGATCTCTGATCAGTAGAGCTAAAAATGACCATCATATATGGCCTAACATGTGCTAAAAATTACATAAAACACCATTCAACAAACATTCTCCGACAGAAACAAGACGCCATGATGATCAGAAATAATTGATAAAAATAACTGAGAAAAGCCCAAGAAGCTTTCTCGTAAGCTTACATATGATCTCGAGCATGTAAATTATTACAATAATGTGTAAATTATGCATACTGTATTGTATCCTTGTGTTTTTGACAGACTACCGACATGCTGAGTGTGAGGGTGCCAGTGGGTAAATCAGATCATTTCTACATTGTCACAATAGGGACTGTTGTAATAACTGTGACAGCATGCATGATTCTTGGCTATAAAGTGCTAACTACTGACACAAAGACAAAGATCCATTGATGGTGGTATGATGGTAGCGTATCCAACTCCTGAATAGCAAAGTGTTCAAGGCAGATGAAAGTCGCGGATTATTGTTGATTAATGAAAAGAGGGAATTGAAATGTTGCTCATCAAAACATTGTATAGGTTATTTCAGGGAAAGTGGAAGGATACGTAGGAATCAGGGTACCTGCCCAACACTTACTATCAAAAAGATTCCTAAGGTTCTTTAACATGCTCAGAAGATAGACTCCAGTACACAGGACCATCAGGTTTACGTCCTCATCCAACGACGAGGTTAGAGGAAGTGTTTTTCCTAAGGACACACTGAATTAACCCAGTGTGGCTCAAACCTGTTACCACCAGATTCTGAGTCAAATGTGCTATCCGTGGCCCCTTGGGTGAAGAGGGAAATAACAGGAAATCCTCACACTTTGGACCATGACCCAGAATTTAATATTGGTGAATTACTGCTTATAAAAATGACAAAAAAAATAAATAAAAGAAGTCTCTTTCAGTCTGGATGTCTTTTTTGTTTTTAGCTTACACCGCTAACATCTTTGATCAGTAGAGCTATTCCTTGGTCCGGTGTTCGTCGTCCGTCCGTCTGTCCGTCTTTTTATGTAGCGACTATTCCTCTGAAACTGCAGATGGATTTTCTTGAAACTTTACAGAAATGTTGCCCATGATGTCTAGTTGATTCTAGCTAACATTCACGTTGATGTGAAATTCAAGATGGCCGCCAAAGCTAAAAATAGCGAAAAGTCACACTAGTATTACGAGACCATTAAAGGGAAGAGCAAAAGTCATCTCTTAATACAGGTGATCTATTAATACAGGTGATCTCTTAATACAGGTGGTCTCTTAATACATGTGGTCTCTTAATACAGGTAGTCTCTTAATGCAGGTGGTCTCTTATCACAGCTGGTCTCTTAGTACAGGTAGTCTCTTAACATAGGGGTCTCTTAATGCAGGTAGTCACTTAACACAGGGGGTCTATTAACACAGGTCGTCTCTTAACACCTGTGGTCTCTTAACGCAGGTGGTATGTAACACAGTGGTCTCTTAACACAGGTGGTCTCTTAACACATGTGGTCTATTAATACAGTTGGTCTCTTAACACAGGTGGTCTCTTAACACGTGGTCTATTAATACAGGTGGTCTCTTAACACAGGTAGTCTCTTAATACAGGTGGTCTCTTAAACAGGTGCATTTTAATTTAGATAAATACAATAGGGGACAACCTGTGGTCTCTTAGAGCAAGTGGTCCTTTAATAGAGGTGGTATCTTGATCATGTTTGACTGTTATAAAGTTTCCATGAAAACCAGATATTAAAAGTAGACGAAAAGTCGAACAATATGTAGCATTCACAGAATGCAGGTCGCAAATATATACATTGAAAATAACAATTATATTAAAAATTGTTAAAAGTAAAGTGTGAGATACCACAAACATACAAGCGTTGACAATAAGAGTACAATCTTGGAACACTTGGTCATTGAAGAGTTTAAAGCAGTTGTACGGTGCACCAACCTTACCTTTACCATACAGTCATCCCAATATAATGCAACACTGTAAATAAAGAAATACCCACCAGTAGGCAGTGTCAAAAGGCAATACATGATCATGTATATATGAATATAACAACTGGGCATAGCCAGAGCTTGCACAAATTGCTAGCAACCGGGACTAAATGGTCGGCGTAGGGAAGTTTGTGGGAGGGAATATTTTAAACAAGTTAGTATACAATACCAAATGCATCTTGTGACATCAAGGTAATTAAGGTGACCGTCTCTCGTGCATTTTTATGTTTTTAGGAAATACCGTAGTGATACATTAGCATTAACAATGCTACTCACCCAATGAACATAAATTCTAAACATCTGCTGGTCATAAGGCATATTAATTTTGAAGAATATGTTTCTCACATTCTTCCCACTACATCTTGTGTAAAGATTGGGCGGTATCAAACACTGGTCAAGAAAATGAACATCTGCCTCGACAAACCTGTCTTACAAGTGTTAGATCCTGTGATCTACAAGCTATAATACAATACGAATCTCTACAACTCGTGACTCGTCTTCTGAATAATTGGCACGATTTCTTTGCTGGTTTGCTTGTCTTGGGATTGTAGGTTGAAAATCAAACTCGCCAGCCATATCTAAACCTTCCGGGTAAAGCGCATCCCACACATTCGGAGCAGCACCTTCCTGTTGTAACTGGTACTTAACTCTCCCATACAGAATTGACAAAATCACGCGTCTCTCTTTGAAGTTTGAAGGAAGTGGGACAAGAATTCTGTACTCATAATGTTCTGATACTATTAGGGCTATGATGAAATCCCTTCTAGGCACAGCTCCTACATGTTGTCCTGCTTTGTCATCAGCATCTTCTTGAGTTACTCCAAGGCATGCACAACAACTGGGAAAGCTTTATTAAAGTAGATGCTCTACTGGTCCATCTATTTTCACAGGTAGTTCATAGTTGAATCTGCTGTTCCGTTTGGCTCTTTGTATTTTCATTAAAAAAGCATCTAGTCTTTTGGCTGATAATGTTGATAAAAAGCACTAGATGTTACGATTACTCACTCAATAAATCAAGGGCCACAACTCTTGTGTAACTAATGCAGTTTAGCTGTTTTTCAAACTTGTCCAAGATTGTATTAGTACATGTATCAACAATCTCATCAAGTTTGATAAAGATCAAATACAAAATAAAGGTGCTAGAATATTCACAAAGCAAAATACGGCATATTTTTAATAAGTCAATGGCCATAACTCTAGTGTTAATCCAGACCTTTTAATTAATATCAATAATCTGGCCAAGTTTGTAAAGATCAAATACAAAATGAATCTGATAGTTGTTCATAATGCAGAATATGGAATTTCCCAATACATTTGGTGTTATTAGTCCAATATAGTTGGTTTTCAAACAATCTGGCAAAGTTTGGTCAAGATCATTTAACAAAATAAATGTGTTAATAGTGTTCACAGGCTGAATATGGCATTTTTCATTAAAAAATGGCCATATCTTTGGTGTTACTAATCTGATATGGCCGGTTCAAACTTGTCCGAGCTTTCATTGATATAAAGACCCTGAAAAGGTTCAGTAAAAATCAAATACAAAATGAAGGTGCTAGTGTTCACAGAAAAAATAACAAGAGCATCAAGAATTGCATGGCAATCCATAGTCCCCCACCAGCCCAGACAAACATTTTCCAGACATTTTCTATGATGGAGGTCAAAGATCAAGGTCAAGGTCACAATGACCTTATTTTGGTACGCGACAGCGCTATCCCAAGATGTATTCACATACCAAGTTTAGTGTCTAAGTGTTATAGTATTGAAAATACAGTCCGGACAAGCATTTTCTATGACAAAGGTCACAGGTCAAGGTCTCAATGACCTTATTTTGGTACGTGACACATCGCTATCCCAAGATGTATTCACATACCAAGTTTGGTATCTCCAAGTGTTATAGTATTGAAAATACGGTCCGGACAAGCATTTTCTATGACAGAGGTCACAGGTCAAGGTCACATTGACCTTATTTTGGTACGCGACACCGCTATCCCAAGATGTATTCACATACCAAGTTTGGTATCTCCTAAGTGTAATAGAAATGAAAATACAGTCTAGACAAGCATTTTCTATGACGGAGGTCACAGGTCAAGATCAAGGTCACAATGACCTTATTTTGGTACGAGACACACCGCTATCCCAAGATGTATTCAAATACCAAGTTTGGTATCTCGAAGCGCTATATTATTGAAAATATGGTCCGGACAAGCATTTTCTATGACATAGATCACAGGTCAAGGTCACAGTGACTTATTTTGGTACGCGACACACCACTATCCCAAGATATATCCACATACCAAGTTTGGTATCTCAAAGTCTTATAGTATTGAAAATATGGCCCGGACAAGCCTTTTCGGAACATTTTCTATGACAGAGGTCACAGGTCAAGGTCACTGTGACCTTATTTTGGTATGCGACACACCGCTATCCCAAGATGTATTCAAATATCAAGTTTGGTATCTCTAAGTGTTATAGTATTGAAAATACAGTCCAGAAAAGCATTTTCTATGACAGAGGTCAAAGGTGACCTTTTTTTAGTACGCGACACACCGCTATCCCAAGATGTATCCACGTACCAAGTTTGGTATCTCAAAGTCTAATAGTATTGAAAATATGGCCCGGACAAGCATTCCGGAAGGAGGGACAGGGTGCAAACCTATAGTCTCCCCACTCCCCCCAACCCCCCCCTCCCCCGGGACCGGTGGGAGACTAATAATGGAGGGATGATGACAGGTAACGCACCATCGCATTAGCTCATCTGGCGTGGACAAGAAAGTCACCAAGAAACAGTAGGTCTATTCAACTGGGCTTTTTGCTTGTAAATTGCTGTTCAGTTTCTGATTATCGTCCAATCAGATTCAACTAATCAATAAATTTGATTGGTCAGTCTTCAGTCCCAGTTTCTAAGACTAGTATGTACTTACTTCACACTGAAGAAGCGTAAAGATACTGGAGAGTTTGTTGAGCACAGTAACTAAGCATAAGGACTTACCGATCAAATTGACTGTTTACTTAAATCTAACTGGATGATATGAAATAGTGACAAAATCAATGCAAAGAATAGCATTTTACTTTACGTAAAAATCTCAGTTCAATACGCTTAATGATTTACTTAACCAGTCGGCAGAGCAACAAGTGAATTTCACACAGGATAACAAGACGAAATGTAGGTTTGAACACTGTTCGTGAAAGACTGGTTGTTGCCTGAACCATTATCAATGCTGTATCACCTTAACACTACTACATCATAATTTGATAACCTGAGAACCACATTGGCAAGGATATGGCCAATGCATATTCTTATAGAATTCCCCCAAAGTTTAATGTTCATTTTTTTGCATTACTTAATCATGCTCAAAATAAGCTCATTAATTCTTCATCACGTGTTATTTTTAGATGCCACTTGCGTGGGATCAGGTTTCATCAGCATACAACATAATTTTTAGCAACTCTGCAGTAAGATTGAATTGGATTTTATAGTCGCACCAACAGCTAAGGTCATATGGCGACTTTCCAGCTTCCACTGGTGGAGGAAGACCCCAGGTGCCCCTCCGGGCAATTTTCGTGCACGGGCGGGCACCTGGGTAGAACCACGACGTTCCGCAAGCCAGCTGGATAGCTTCCTCACATAAAAGAGTCCTAGGCCCCTGAGGGATCGAACCTACAGCGGTGAGGGGCAAGTGATTGCAAGTCAGAGACTCTAACCACACGGCCACGGACGCCCCTCTGCAGTAAGAAGGTCCTGTCTAACTTTGCATATATTTATTTTGATGTAAATGGGGGTCGGGTCTGGAGAGTTCATTTCTGTTCGCGCCATGTGACCTTTTGTGAGTAGTTGCACCATAAAACCAAACTCAGTTCTAACTTGATATACCTTGCAACACAAAAATATGCAGAATGAGCCTAGAACCCTTCTCACCTGCAGAACTGCAAATTTTCTTGTCAACACTCCATCTATGGAGACCTTTCATGAACATGAATTGAATTGGGGTTTTATGGCGCACCAACACAAAAAAGGTTATATGGCGCCAAACAGGGACGAACACATCGTCTTGTTGTGGTGAGCACTTTTGCCAAGTTATTTGAAAATCCGTCCAGGCATGCAAAAGTTTGAGTCTAAATCGTGTCCGGTCAATAACTCCGGCATTCCTTGACATTTTTTTAAATAACTTGAGCACAAGTGCTCACCACAACAACATGATGTGTCGCGCACAAAATCCAGGTCAGTGGCTCCTAGGTCAAACTTAGAGGTCAAAGGTCAAATTGTGTCCGGTCAATATCTCTGACATTCCTGGACGGATTTTCAAATAACTTGGCACAAGTTCTCACCACAACAAGATGTGTTGCGCACAAAACCCAGTTCTGTGGCTCTAAGGTCAAGGTCACACTTAGAGGTCAAAGGTCAAATTGTGTCCGGTCAATACCTCTGGCATTCCTCGACGGATTTTCAAATAACTTTGCACAAGTGTTCACCACAACAAGACGTGTTGTGCATAAAATCAAGGTCCGTGGCTCCAAGGTCAAGGTCACACTTGGAGGTCAAAAGTCAAATCGTGTCCGGTCAGTAACTCTGGCATTCCTGGACGGATTTTAAAATATATGGCACAAGTGCTTACTCCACAAGACGTGTCGCGCACAAAATCCAGGTCTGTGGCCCCAAGTTCAAGGTCTCCCTTAGAGGTCAAAGGTCAAATCGTGTCCGGTCAGTAACTCTGGCATTCCTGGACGGATTTTCAAATAACTTGGCACAAGTCCTCACCACAACCAGACGACGTGTCACTGACAAAATCCAGGTCCGTGGCTCCAAGGTCAAGGTCACACAGGGGGAATTTTCACTTACTATGACATTTCTTGCTGACCTATGAACTGCAAGTTTGACCTTGACTTTTGAGGTACGGACCCGGGTATTGCGCGCGACACATCTTCTTGTTATGGTGGTTACTTGTGCAAAGTTATTTAAAAATCCCTGCAGAGGTTGTGACGTTACGGTCCGGACATGAAATTGCGTACCTGTTTTTGACCTATGAACTGCAAGTGTGACCTTGACCTTTGAGGTACGGACCTGGGTTTTGCGCGCGACATATCGTCTTGTTATGGTGATCACATGTGCCAAGTTAATTAAAAATCCATACAGAGGTTTTGAAGGTACAGTCCCGACAGGAACTGCAGACTGACGGACGGATGATGCGATTACTATATGCCCCCGAAACCCTGGAACCACACGGGCAAGAGAATACAAGTCTGTATTTCTAATCTATATGTTTATTGTGTATTGTTTAATGAGAAATGTACAAGCATATGATACCTCTAGATCGAGTTTGTATTATATACAGATATATATATATGAAATCGGTGAATGGAAATAAATAACAGGTAAGAATGGGTTCATTTATAAGTCAATATAATTAAATTTTGATTTGAACATTATTCAAGTTTATTCTCTGCAACAACTTTAATGCTTAAAAAGAATCCTCATAACTTGATTAAAATTTAAGAGATTGAAAAAAAAAAAATCGAAGCCACAAAAAAGACAAAAACGTTTTTAAACTGAAATTATCAAAATCTTAATTTGAATAAAATCTCTCTATTTTAATATTTCAGCTCGAAGTCTTTATCAAGAAAATAAATATTTGATTACAATTTAACATTTTGCTGATAAACAAGTAATAGTTGACAAGATGTAGTTATATCTACTTCATTTATTTTCTTGATAAAGACCTCAGGCCGAAGTATTGAAAAATAGAGAATATTTTATGTTTATTTAATCAATTATTATGGAATACAAAACAAAATACTCTAAAACATAAGAGTAAATAAACATATTTTTAATCAACACATCTTCGAGTTTAAGCCTTAACTGTAATCATCGAATAGAAAATGCAGTAAAGATGCATCCGATTACATCCGGCTTTCAACTGTTATATAATGTACTATTTATGACAAATTGATTGTATACCATAAGAAAACAATATTCCTAAAAATTAATGAATCATTTAATAAAACATGTACACACCTGGAAACACACTTACTTTCTATTGAAGGAAAAAAATGGGGTACAGACATAATTCTCCTGGACAAATAAAACCACTATGGTCTAGTGATAACCGGTCATATGTTGCTTCATGTGACAGTTTATTACACTTCTATGATCCACTGATATGGTGCTTATATTGACAAAAAAAATGTTCTCAACTTTACCAAGGGCCCCTGAAAGATGGATGCCCAACTTTACCACAGGCCCCTCAAAGATGGATGTCCAACTTTACCAAGGGCGCCTGAAAGATGGATGTCCAACTTCACCAAGGGCCCCTGAAAAATGGAAGCCCAACTTTACCAAGGGTCCCTGAAAGATGGATGCCCAACTTTACCAAGGCCCCCTAAAAAGTGGATGCCCAACTTTACCAAGGGCCCCTGCAATATGGATGCCCAACTCAATTTTACTATGTGCCCATGGATGATGAATGTTGCCCATGGAAGATGGATGCCCAACTTTACTATGTGCCCATGCAGATGGATGCCCAACTTTACTATGTGCCTATGGAAGATGGATGCCCAACTTTACTATGTGCCCATGGAATAGAATTGAATTGGGGTTTTAAGGCGCACCAACACATGGAAGATGGATGCCCAACTTTACTATGTGCCCATGGAAGATGGATGTCCAACTTCACTATGTGCCCATGGGAAATGGATGCCCAACTTTACCATGTGCTAATGGAAGATGGATGCCCAACTTTACTATGTGCCCATGGAAGATTGAGTGTCCATGAGAGTCCAACAAAACACAATACACAATTGTGTTGGTCACGCTTAACATGCTACCCATAACAACATCGCTAATAAATCCTATGTAGTGGATTTGATATTAAGAATACAACAGCATGACAGAAAATAAACATTTCCCTTAAAAATAGACAAACACATGCACAAACACATAAATACAAAGAAAGATGCTGTTAATATCCTTAGCTCTACAAACCTTACAAAGTCATATACACGTGTAGCTTTGTTTTGCACATCATTTTTTGCTTTATGCCAACTGATAAAATTGTAACACAATAAAATCTGTTAATAAATGCTAAATTCTCATACTCCCTTTTAAATAATCTATAAAAATAATTCTATTAGAAAAAAAATGCATTTAAATTTGTAATTTTTCAATTCTGTTGAATTAAACACAATCAATGGTCATATTTATTCATCAACAAACCAGTAATTCATCGTGCACTTTAAACAAAAGCTGTCAGGTGATGACAAAGCTCTTCGATGGGATTATTTTTTCAGAAACCGAAGACAGTTGGTCCAGTGATATGTTGGAAATTATCAATATTTATATGTCAAGTTAACCTAAATGTAATCAACAGATGTAACAAATGACATATAATCAAATGACTTCCTAAAACGTCCATTCAAAATTTATTGACCAGAAACAAAAATTACCAGCCAAATAAGGGCCACAAGTAGTCAATTTTCTTCAGAAAGGAGACCTTTTCAATTTTGACCTTGATTTTGTCCATATAAAGGTGCATACCAATTTGGTTTCAATCCATGAAGTCATTTGAAGATTTTGACCTGTAGTGAGAATTTTAAGCCAAACAAGAGCTGTCAAATTTAAATGCAATATAGACATTTTCAAACTTGGTTTACATTTTGTCAATATGAATAGAAATATAAAATTCAGTTTAAGTCCCGTAAAAGTTACAGAGAACTGAGAATTTATAGTACAGCAAAACTGTATCAATATGCATTTCTTTCCAAATACGAAGATTATGCTGTTTTAAATTTGGTTTCAATCTATCAAGTCTCGTAAAGTTATGAACAACCTAAAACGGGGCCAGAACTCTTTTTATTTTATATATATGTATATATATATATATTTTTTAATATTTGTTGACATAAACCTGTATACTAGACTAGCTTGGTGCCAGTACGTCCAATAGATTTAGACTTCTAAGAGTTAAAGACAAAATATTGCTATGAAAATTCAAGTAAAACAATGGCCATCAATCTGTCAAAATCTGATTGTTAATTAAACATTTCAACTATAACCGAAATTTGTTCAAAAAACCTTTATACCAAATTAGGTGGTGATAGACATGATAGTATTTCAGGAGCAGAAAAAAAAAACACACAAGAATTTCCTATGCCACATGGTGACTACAATTTAGCTCCCTTTATATTTATTAATATAGGAGAGGAAGTGTTGTAACAACAGCAGTCATACGCTGGACAAGTAACGTTAAAAGTTTAAATACTTTATGAGAACATCAACTGATGGTGAAAAGGTCACTTTCATGAAATATGTTTATATGCACAAATATGGCAACGAGGCTACAATCATAATAAATAATTATTGGCTTTACAATCATGATGGGCGATATGCGGACAAAAATCTCTCATATCATCAACAATGATAAAGGAAAACTATGATGTAAAGGAAGATACCTCCAATAAATACAATATCTAAGGTTTATATATACCTTGAATATTATAGTACACAGGCTCACAAAAACGTTGTATTAAACATTGTCATACTGCAAAGAAAATTCTTGAGACTTAGCTGTAGACATGGGCCCAAATCTGTGTCTCTTGACATTCACGTTTTTCAATTTCTCCATTGGCGCCGTAGATATTATTTACTAGTTACTGCAGTAAGGGCCATAACTCTGTTACACATGCATCGATTATGCTCAATGTCGAACTCGTCCCAACATATTTATTGTACAAACATATCAGTCATATACCATAATTATACAAAAGTTTTGCATTAACAAGATCAAATTCAAAACGCTGAGGTTCACTCAATTTTCATTAATAAAGGGAAACTTTGTAATGCACGTCTCAGTTTTGTTTACTGTCAAATTATCTAAGATCTTATATAATGCAAACATATAAAACAAATTTGGCTACAACCCAATACTATTTATTTTGACAAAACCAAGGGCCATAACTCTGTAACATGTGTCCATCATGCTCATCCAGCATCCTCAAGTTACAAGTTAGATACCATTTACTTCAAGCATTTGCTTATCTAATTTGAATCAATAGCAACTCAGGAATACATTTGTTGGTTTTGCTCATTGTCAAATTCCTCCAAGATCTTACTGAAACAAACATTAAAATCAAATTAGGTGAAAACAATTATCTCATTCACATGCTGAAATCTGCTAATTTTTTGAAAACTCAAGCTGAAATTTGTTTAAATATAAATAATCAAGAACAACCAACTCTGTAACATATGCATCAATTTTGCTTAATGTCACATGCATCCATATCTTCTTAATAATGTAAATCTTGAAACAAATTTGGGAAAAATCCAAAATTATTTCTATATTCGAGATATTCGCAAGAATTGGACGATGACACACACCTTAATTGGCAACGTTTATTGCTACATCTGACATGTGCATTAAAATTTAAAACCACCTCTGGAATGAAATGGTGGCTTTATATGTGAAAATTTGCTGAATTAAATGTTGTGGTTTTTAAAACTAAATAGAAAAAAAAGCAACACTTTGCAGTATGACAAATTTGCAATCTGGATTCTTCGCAGCGGACATGGACTCGTGTTTCCCTGTGAAGTATATCTCCCCTTGCCTACCAGCTTGGCTGAATATAATTCCCAGGCAGAGAATGTGAGCCCATGTCCACTGTAAAGAATTCAAATAACTAATAATACATTATATGCATGTTACTTGACCTAACGCCAGATATGATGAAGCCTCTCTCATAACGTTCATCAGACTATAATAACATAGCTTCTCATTTTCTGTTGTTTGTTGAATGTAAAACACACACGTGGCAATTGCTGCATGAAATTTGGTTGGCTTTTGATTTGAGTCGGTCAAAAGTGGCAATAGGACTATTCACTCATGCTGACTTGAAAAGCTTAGCACTATGAGGTTTTAATTTTAATGTTCAAGCTTGTCCACTCTTTCTTGGAGGCATCAGCTTAGCATTAGCTAGAATGAATGAATTTATCCTTCGTGGCTTTCAGTCTCTGTACAAAGAAGGTCTCTAGCACTTCTGCACACTGGAAGAATGGTGTATCTGGAGGGTTGTACAGCCTGCAGTTGTTGAAGATCCGCGTTACATCCTTGATAAAGTCAGACAATCTGTTGTACTCGTGATTGTCCAGGTTAGTCTCCACCTGTGCCAGGTCTGAAATTACACACAATACTACCTTATTAGTGGGTTTTTTAACATGTATGGAGTGAGAAGCTGTTTCATCCTAAAAAAAAAAAAAGACATTGAAGATAGTTTTTTTTCCCAATTTTATTTGCAAATTCTCAGTTTGTATACAAACAAAAACTCGAGATCAAAATACATGCACAAAGTCATATTTAGAAATCACATACTTACATGGCGGCTTTAATAATCAAATATCCCCTTTTTTTCCCCGTATATTTTCATATTATAATACATAGAGGACAACACACTCTCACTATAGTAGTATTGTAAGTAAACGATAATATGAAAATAAAGATACTGATATTACACTTGTGCTGATGTATGTATGTGGTAAATAAACATAATGCGTCAAAGTAGGTGAAAGTCATTTAAACTGACCTACTTATGGTTTGATGCAAGTTCAAAAATAATACATTACAATTATGTGGCCATTTAGAAAACTTGGAACAGATTACTTACTATAGTTTCCCTTCCCCTGACTGGCCTTAAGATGGAAATGCAGTGGTATTGTATATACTCAAAAACATATACTCAACAAGAGGTCAATGACCTTGAAGCTCTACTGATTGATTTTGATTTCAGGAAGTAGTCCCTACAGACTTGTTTTTTGAAAATCTATTTTTAACCGTGGTGGCCATCTTGAATTTCCGGCCGACCTGAAATTTTGCTAAGATCAATAAGACATTAAGAGCAACATTCCTGTGAAGTTTCATGAAAATCCGTCAGGTAGTTTCAAAGAAGTAGTCGCTACAAGTTTTCATTATATAACTCTATGTAAACAAAGCAGCCATGTTTAAGGTCAAATCAAAACGATTTTCGACAAAGACCAACATCATGTCATACTGATCATTTTAGAAAAAGTCCCATATCAATATCTCTTATTGTTTTGAAGAAGTAGTCGCTACAAACTTATTTATTTTAAATCTATTTTTAGCTGTGGCGACCATCTTGAATTTCCGGCCGACCTGAAATTTTTCTAGGATCAACTAGACATCAAGAGCAACATTCCTGTGAAGTTTCATGAACATCCGTCAAGTAGTTTCAGAGGAGTAGTCGCTACAAGTTTTTACTATATAACTCTATGTAAACAAAGATGGCCGCTGGCAGCCATGTTTAACGTTGAATCAAAACAATTTTTGACTAGGATCAACATCATGTAATGCTGATCATTTTAGAAAAAGTCCCATATCAATATCACTTATAGTTTTCAAGAAGTAGTCGCTACAAACTTATTTTTTAAAAATCTATTTTTAGCTGTGACGGCCATCTTGAATATCCGGCCGACCTGAAATTTTTCTAGGATCAATTAGACATCAAGAGCAACATTCCTGTAAAGTTTCATGACAATCCGCCAAGTAGTTTCAGAGAAGTAGTCGCTACAAGTTTTTACAATATAACTCTATGTAAACAAAGATGGCCGCTGGCAGCCATGTTTAACGTTGAATCAAAACGATTTTTGACTAGGATCAACATCATGTCATGCTGATCATTTTAGAAAAAGTCCCATATCAATATCACTTATAGTTTTCAAGAAGAAGTCGCTACAATTTTGTATTTTAAAACTCTATTTTTAGCTTTGGCGGCCATCTTGGATTTCACGTCAACATGAATTTTTGCTAGGATCAACTAGACTTTATAGGCAACATTTCTGTAAAGTTTCATGAATATCCATCCAGTAGTTTCAGCTGTGAAGTCGCTACAAATAAAATTTTACGGACAGACAGACGGACGACGGACGCCGCACCACGGCATAAGCTCTGCTGATCTCTGATCAGTAGAGCTAAAAACGAGTTTACATTTAATACCGATTTTATACAGAGTCAAGTGATACAAAATGAGCGTCTATCCAGTTGGAATCATTTTTCAAATTTGTTTCATAATTTTTATCATGGATTTTAAATTACTATTTATTGCCACAGAGATCACTCGCTGCAAAATATACTCGGTAAAAAAGGTTTTGGACCAGGGTATATAAAGTCATATTAAAATAAAACTATTGGACAAAATTTAAGTATCTTTTTTTAGTAACCAAGGTCTACCCTACCCGGTTAATTTGGTACTAGAAACATTAAATTCCAAACAAGATTTTATTTTTAAAAAATATCGCGAACACACAAAGGGTCTGTAAAAAATGTTGCAAAGTCCATACAAAGTAACAGTTACGGACACATTCGAGTAACCAATAAAAAGATTATTATTTTTTCGCAAACTTTCATTGTAAACGATAATTATTCTTGATTGTTGATCTATTGTGAATTATCAACTGAGATAATAAGGGTTATGGTCGAATGTCATGGTTCAGCGATCATTGTACGGGTTTGAACACTGCCATGGTCCAAAACTTCTTTTACAGAGTATATCTTAAACATAAAATGAATCATGTGTTACTAACGCATACGTTAAGATTATCAATAATAACAGCTGTCTAAATCTACAGGTACAGCATATAGTGAAGTTACTTCTTCCATCTGAAACAACAAAGGTAGACCAAAAATTTTACATACCCATGGGATCCTTGACAATATTGTAGTAGTCAGGCACTTCATTAGGGTCAACTGGTTCCATAAAGGGCCAGGCCATCTTGTGTGACTACAAATAGATATCAAAACAATGTTATAGTATTGTACAGATATACAAGAAACAGCTAGGCCATATCCAGGATTTCAGATTTGAGGTATGGTGATTGTTTTTCGCACATATTCATCCCTTTAGAGTGGCACAATGCATTTCCCCACTGGTCCATTAATTCACTTTTCAGAGAGGAGAGTGGCCCTTTATATGCATCTACACAAACTGCACCACTCTTGCTTTTTTTACTTCATCTCAGTTTGTTTGCATAATTTGCACGACTATAGCACATTATACTGTGAAATTATATAGACCCACCTGTAGACTCCTCAGGAGCCTGTAGAGTAGCTCATAGTTTTGATCTGTGAGTTCCTTCAGATTGATAGGATCTTCCTGGTCCTTCCTCTGACAGTTGGGGCAGATGTACGAGTCTAGAGATTCTGCCTCCTTCTGGCTGATGCCCACACACCCACAGTGGAACCAGTCCTGACACCGATCACAGCCAACATAAAACCTGACATAATATAAATGTACAATGATAAATGGAATGCAGTTTATCAGGATTAAGATAACATTTGGGACAAAGAAACGCATATAGAGGGAGTAGTATGAACCAGAGTTGTCGCCTTTTAAGGGCGACAAAGGAGTAGTATAAACTAGAGCTGTCGCCTTTAAGGGCGACAAATATCACCACCCCCACCCCACCTCCCAACATTCTCCACACCCTACTGTTTGAGTAAAGATTGAGTGAAAGAGGATTTTCATGATGAAGTAATGGTGGCCTTGACCACTGACCTCCTGACCCTCTCATCACAGGCAGTCTACCCATGACGTTTCATGATATTTGCTTTAGGGGGAGTTGAGTTACAGAGCAGACAAGGATTTTCATGGTTGGGTCCTGGTGACCGTGATCTTTGACCTACTGACCTCAAAATCAATATGAGTTATCATCTCAATGCAGACAGTTTACCTATGAAGTTTCATGAGATTTGCTTCTGGGTGAGAGGAGTTATGGAGGTTTTTCATTATCAGGTCCCGGTGACCTTTGACTACTGACCTCAAAATCAATAAGGGTCATCCTCTCACCAGTCAGTTCATCTATGCAGTTTCATGAGATTTGCTTCCGGGCGAGAGGAGTTATGGAGCAGACAAGATTTCATTATCAGGTCCCGGTGACCTTGACCTTTGACCTACTGACCTCAAAATCAATAGGGGTCATACTCTCGTCACAGGCAGTCCACCCATGAAGTTTTATGAGATTTGCTTCAGGGGAATGAGTTATGGAGCAGACAAGGTTGCATCTACAGACAGACGGACAGCCAGACAAAGGTAAAACCAGCATACCCACCTAAACTTCGTTTAACGGGCGTATAATAATAAAGCAAATCAGTCTGTGGTTCATGACAACATGTGTCATTTTTACAGCCCAAAATGTTCAATTCCAAGCTTTCAAGTTTATAACTTTAGGGTGTTTACAAAGTGTGCTTCAGAAAAATAATAAGGCATTGGTCGATAAATGTGTTTAAACGAGGTCTTCACACCTTTTTATTCCCTTGTATATGTAATCTCCAACTTACATGGATTCATCATAGGGTGTTTTACAGAGACAGTAGAGTTCCTCTGTGGCCACCTCCTTCTGCTTCTTGCAGTCATCGCACACAAACGAGTCTATATACTTGGACCTATCTTCATCAATACTGACACACTCGCCGTGGTACCAGTTGGAACACAGGTCACACCCAATATAGAACCTACAATAAACACAGCCTTCACTAAGCATTCACATGTAGCATCTGCCATTCAAGATAATGCTGAGGTTATATTTATGCATACTGAACATATGGAAGTGTAATGTTATGGGTGTTTTTAACAATTCTGGAAGTACAAATACAACCAATGCCAAAAGATGACACACAATTAACTTGACCTACATGTCCTTCAATAACATTCATAAGCATACAATACATTCTCGTTCAAGTTACTTAAGGCAGATGTTGATTACAAATCAGGGCTCGAAATTAGCACTAGTCCTGTAGCCCGAGGCTAGCAAAAATGCTGCCGGGCTAGCAAAGTCTGTGTCTGGGTAGTCCTGATGGGCTAGTAACAAAAATTATTGAAATAAGAAATAAATTATAAATCGATTAAATTATGTAGTGACAGCACTGTCTAACCTAACAGGTCTTTTAAAAACCTGATATTTCCAAAGTTTCAATGAATGTAAAAGTCGTATAAAGAAACCGAAACTTGGATGAAAATAGTCATTTCTGTTGAATATTATATTGGGCTAGTAAATTTTGAGCAGGTCTAGCAATTTTACCCAACTACTAGACCGGTGGTCTAGTTACCGGTCTAGTAAACTAAAAATGTTAATTTCTAGCCCTGCAAATAACACCAATGACAGCATTTTTATGATTAGATCAACACGACTTTGACCCAAAAATATATATAGAGGTTGTTAGTTCCCCATGTGTATTTTTCTGTAAAAACTATCTCACAATTGGATCAATAACTTAATGACCCTAAAATAAAGTGGGCAACCTACAAACTGAAACCTCAAGCTCCGTTTGCAGGCGTATGATGATGAAAAAAGAAATCTGGAAGAGCACTACTTCAGGAATATTGTGACCATGATTCATAGATATCCGAAAACTGTACGTGTACGTACCTAGATTCATCGTAAGGTGTCTTACACACACAGTAGAGTTTACGTTTAGGGTTAAGGCCCTTCAATGCCCCGCCAGTAGACACCATCTTCTGTTTCTTCTTCTTGGCCTTAGCTGCTTCGGCGACCTGGATGATCAAGAATAGTCATGTTGATACACATCTCTTTTTTCGTGTCATCTGATGTTTGTGTACCAGTTTTATATGATGGTAAAAGTACTGTATTTATGTTCATGTATTTTGACTGAATGGAATTCAAAAAGTAGTCATATATATAAGAATGAATGCAAACAGAAGACATTATAGCAGGGCTTTATTACTGACTTGTATACATACTTCTACAGACATGGACATAGTTAAAGGTGAAGGCAGAAGCACTGTCCATCACTGGCTATTATTGCTAACACCCATCTCAATTTTACAAAGTAACAAAGCTGAGACAGGTGTCGAGTATGGTTTTATTTTAATTTAAAGAATATTTGATGTAAACTGTTGAGTGTTTACCATACCTGTGCACTAGTGGGTGGCATTGGAGGCAGGTCATGTTTCACATTTTCATCCTGTTTCTTCGTCTGTATTATCACAGTAGGGGCCGCATGTTTGACCGGGGTCGCCTTCTTCCTGCCTCCCTGCTGTGTCTTGAGGGCTTCATTAATCTCAGTCTGGGGTAGTCAAGAAAGGGATTAACACTAAACATGCATCAAAAGTATCAAGGGCTTAACACTATTGCATGTTCTTCCTCATTTATAAAGGTTTAAAATAGTTTTGCGTTCATGAGTTGATGAAATAGCATGTCCAAAAAGCCAGTAACTACTGGTGAGAAACCATTTGTTTAGGACCCTTTAAACATATTATACTCCTCAAAAAGATTTAAGGACGATATTTAGATTTGGTAATTTTTTAAAGTGCTGTAATTGAACGATTGACTTTTTAAGTTCAGTTGTATTCTTTCACAATTGGTACATTACACACATGTATTAACTATTATATGAATATGAAATCCATAATATTAAAGATTAAGTAATTATTACTGTTCTAATTTGTGGTCCTTAAATTATTTTGAGGAGTATATATCAGCTGTAAACCCAGTCACTGTGCTTCTTTGAATATCACCACATACAAATTTTCGTCTTCCTCACCGAGTTGCTGCCCATGACTAAAGTGTTATAAACATAACTATAATAAGTGCTTCTGTAATACACAAGCACCAATGTCACAAACAAGCTGACAGAAAATGGCTTTACCTGTATATCTATCTGCATGTTTCTCTCATTGAGCGTCCTCTTTCTCTGAATCTCCTTCTTGAGAGCCTCCTTGTGTTTGAAGAGTATCTGTTGTACCTTTGTGGCCGCCACACGTTTCTGTTTTTCCTCCACTGACTCGGCCTTCTTCTGTAATTTCTGTTCCTTCTTCTCCTCCTTTTCTATCTTATCCAGGATCCCCTTCACCACCTGGCTACAGATGGCAAGTCTGAAAATGGAGAAGGATTGGTTAACTTTGTAATCACCTAACATTTGGATACGATTTAATCGTCACTTTTATATTGGGCGCTGATGTCCTGATGAAAGAGTGCATCTAGTAATTAAAAAGTTGTGGGTTTTGCTGCATAACATTGCTCTTGTGATCTAGAGCAAGACACTCGCTCCCACTACTTCATCCATGAAGGAGCGTCTCCGTGGCCGAATGGTTAACGACGCTGCATTGTAAACCTTCGCCTCTCACCACTGTGGGTTCGAATTCCACTGGGACCTCGACTTTGTGAGGAAGTGTCGATTCTTACTGATGGCGGGAGGTGTACAGTACTGGTTATACCCAGGAAAAGTGGGTGTATGCCACCACCACAAAAAGAAATCGACCGTCATATATAACCTGTGTTGAAAATATACCATACAAACAAATCATCCATGAAGGAGGACATTACCCCGACGGTCTTATGTAGTAGGGGTATATTTTCTGGTCAGAACAAGGGAAATCTATACAACAGTAAGTGGATATTATTCCAAATTCCTCTTATCCTTTCATTTGCTCTTGGGCAGCTCTAAAAACCATACATAATGTGTTGATGAACTGTCAATAGTGTATGTATGAGCTGTCAAACAATTTGAGTTCTTTAATTCTAAACTTTAATTCTTAACTTCAATAACTATGAATAAAATTCCATATGCAGACAACCAAAAAATTTCAAAGCAAAATTTTAAAAGATGGGACTCAATTTAACATACATCTTGGGTCTTTGCAAAACCAGCAAAACACTATCATCAAGTAAAAGCTACATGATTACAAGAGCGAAAAACGAGACATGGGATTACTATGGTTTAATGAATGAATGACTGGTGTTTTACAATCCTTAACAGCTTTAATAGGTCACATCGGGATTAAAAGGGGAATGGTGATGAGCAAAAAATGACAATAATGGAGATAAAAGCCGATTACTGGAAATTGATGTCAGGTTCTTGATCCCCATTCAATTCAGAACCATGGTATTCAGTTTCCAGGTTACAGTGCAGCACTTTTTTTTGGCTGTTTTTATAGCTGTTATTGGGTCATATTCCCAATGACAAAACATATCTTTTTTTTCCCAATTTTGAGAAGAAAATTCCCAATTGAAAGAAGAAAAAGAAAGAACACTGAAAAGTAGCAAAAATGTGACAAGTATTGAATTGCTTTTAAATCCCTCTGTTGATCTTGTTGTACTGTAAACAGTATGAAAGATACAATTATGAAATAACTGTTTTGTTTCCCAATTTTATGAAAAATCACGCTAAAATTCTCAATTTTGAGGGTATGGGTTATGTTCCCAAAATGCAGAAAAAAAGCACAGCAGTGGTGGAGATCAACGTTCTGTTTGTGACAAAAGTTGGCTATTTCTTTGGCCCATCGCCAACTGGGCCACACTAGGGTTTAAATGTAAAATAACACTTCATATTGCCCACCTTGCATGTTCATCCTTCTGTTCCTGTGTAAGGTTGGCAGGGGGTCTTTGCGGTAGTTTGATGGTCTTGGAATCATCCGGGTACACAGCCGTGACACTCTCGGTGTGTGTCATCTGGGGCACTGTGGCTGCAATGGGCATGATGCTCTTGATGTCTGGCTGTTTCTGTAACACTATGTGTTTCTGCATTGCCAGTAATTTTGCCTGGATCTCTGGAGTCTGGTTCTGTAGGAGGGCCTGGCGCACAACTGTACAGATACACAATAAAATATCATCACTGTTGATATAATAATCCAAAATGAAATATCATAATTTTTCATATAAGAATCCACTATGAAATATATAAGCATCCACAATGAAATATCAATGTTGTTCATATAATAATCCACAATGAAATATCATAATTTTTTATATAAGAATCCACTATGAAATATATTTAGCATCCACATTGAAATATATAAGCATCCACAATGAAATATCAATGTTGTTCATATAATAATCCACAATGAAATATCATAATCTTTCATATAATAATCCACAATGAAATATCATCATTGTTCATATAATAATCCACAATGAAATATCATCGTTGTTCATATGATAATCCAAAATGAAATATCATAATCTTTTATATAAGAATCCACAATGAAATATCATAACTTTTCATAAAAGAATCCACAAAGAAACACCATCAATGTTCTTAAACAGCACATATTTTTGTTTTATTTGTTTGTATGGTGTTTTACGTCATTTTCAACACATGCAAGGTTATATATGAGGTAAAAAAAAAAAGTGTGTTTCCTATTGCATGCTCTAAAAAATTAGGGTCGGTTTTCTTTCTTTCTTTTTTTTTGGAGCAAGATATTGTGAGATTCTACATGTATTTATCTCATAAACCCGAAACTTTCTCTGTGATGTCAGTTTACCTCGATATATTATGATAAATCATTGTTCAGAACAAATTATATTTATTTTTTTTCCATAAAAAGTTTTAGCCCCTTAAAAATAGGGTCGGTCGGGTCACCGGAAACACAGGTTTTTGTTTTTTTGTGGTGAAAGCAGACCACCCATGTTTCCTGGATCAAACCAGTACTGTACACCTCCTAAGAATCGACACTTCCTCACTTACAAGTACATATATATTATTGTTAGGCATGTTATAAACTTCTGGTCAATGAAAAAGCTGTTTTGCTATTTTGACATGTTTCAATACCACATCAAGTTACCAATTGTTTAACCTAAAATATCATATATGATCTGTATTAATCAAAACCTACTCATTTACCTGGGGTTCAAATGGCTAAATGATCTATCATGATTGGCTTCTTATGGAAGAGGGACTGGCACCACAGTGCTGTGAACTTAAACAAACCATTTAATCTACTGCTTCACCAAATAGGCACCACAGTGCTGTGAACTTAAACCATTTAATCTACTGTTTCACCAAATAGGAAAGTTAACATTGTAACATCTATCAACAAGAAATGTCACCAGTAAGTGACCAATGCCCCCGAAGTTCATTTGACCTTTGACCTCAAAGTCTGACCATGACCTTTGAGGTATGGACCTGATTCTTGTGCGTGACCCATCTTCGCATTGTGATTAATATTTATGAGGTTTCATGAAATTCCCTTCAGTATAGTGCGGTAGTAAAGAATCAGTTTATGTTTAAATTCAATTTTCTCACCTCGTGTTTTAGATTATTTTAAAGTTTTCCAGGCTGGAAGATCATATAAGCATACATCTATGCAGCGGTGAAATGATTTGGTGCATTTTTCCTTGCAAAATTTATCGCTAAGTGCAACACCTCTCTAATCAGTTATAGGATAATTACTTCAGAAATTTTGCTATCGTACAACTAAAATGGTAATTCTAAATCAGAAACTAAATGCACATTTTCCTTTCTTTTTAAATTTAGACGATAAACCCAAGTGATTCTTTACCCCTGAACCTACTGTACTTTCGAAGTTATTGCTGAGACATGACTGTTTCGGACAAACGGACGGGGTGATTAATATTTATCGGGGGGCATAAAAAGGCACAATAACAAGAGGTCAATGACCTTGAAGCTCTACTGATTGATTTTGATTTCAGGAAGTAGTCGCTACAGACTTGTTTTTTGAAAATCTATTTTTAACCGTGGCGGCCATCTTGATTTTCGGCCGACCTGAAATTTTGCTAAGATCAATAAGACATTAAGAGCAACATTCCTGTGAAGTTTCATGAAAATCCGTCAGGTAGTTTCAAAGAAGTAGTCGCTACAAGTTTTCATTATATAACTCTATGTAAACAAAGCAGCCATGTTTAAGGTCAAATCAAAACGATTTTCGACAAGGACCAACATCATGTCATACTGATCATTTTAGAAAAAGTCCCATATCAATATCTCTTATTGTTTTGAAGAAGTAGTCGCTACAACTTTATTTATTTTAAATCTATTTTTAGCTGTGGCGGCCATCTTGAATTTCCGGCCGACCTGAAATTTTTCTAGGATCAACTAGACATCAAGAGCAACATTCCTGTGAAGTTTCATGAACATCCGTCAAGTAGTTTCAGAGGAGTAGTCGCTACAAGTTTTTACTATATAACTCTATGTAACCAAAGATGGCCACTGGCAGCCATGTTTAACGTCGAATCAAAATAATTTTCCACAAGGATCTACATCATGTCATGCTGATCATTTTAGAAAAAGTCCCATATCAATATCACTTATAGTTTTCAAGAAGTAGTCGCTACAAACTTATTTTTAAAAATCTATTTTTAGCTGTGACGGCCATCTTGAATTTCCGGCCGACCTGAAATTTTGATAGGATCAATTAGACATCAAGAGCAACATTCCTGTAAAGTTTCATGACAATCCGCCAAGTAGTTTCAGAGGAGTAGTCGCTACAAGTTTTTACTATATAACTCTATGTAAACAAAGATGGCCGCTGGCAGCCATGTTTAACGTTGAATCAAAACGATTTTTGACTAGGATCAACATCATGTAATGCTGATCATTTTAGAAAATATCCCATATCAATATCACTTATAGTTTTCAAGAAGTAGTCGCTACAAACTTATTTTTTAAAAATCTATTTTTAGCTGTGACGGCCATCTTGAATTTCCGGCCGACCTGAAATTTTTCTAGGATCAATTAGACATCAAGAGCAACATTCCTGTAAAGTTTCATGACAATCCGCCAAGTAGTTTCAGAGGAGTAGTCGCTACAAGTTTTTACTATATAACTCTATGTAAACAAAGATGGCCGCTGGCAGCCATGTTTAACGTTGAATCAAAACGATTTTTGACTAGGATCAACATCATGTCATGCTGATCATTTTAGAAAAAGTCCCATATCAATATCACTTATAGTTTTCAAGAAGAAGTCGCTACAAACTTGTATTTTAAAACTCTATTTTTAGCTTTGGCGGCCATCTTGGATTTCACATCAACATGAATTTTTGCTAGGATCAACTAGACTTTATGGGCAACATTTCTGTAAAGTTTCATGAATATCCATCCAGTAGTTTCAGCTGTGAAGTCGCTACAAATAAAAGTTTACGGACGGACGACGGACGCCGCACCACGGCATAAGCTCTGCTGATCTCTGATCAGTAGAGCTAAAAACTAGAGGAGAATCTATAATCTATAAGACTATGGTAATCCCAGATGTCCTTATATCCCTTCTTTTGCCTTAAAAAGCTTATGGAAGTGTGTGGATAGGCTTGTAAACTGTAAATTTATGTTTATAAATGCTTACCTTCTTGTACAACTTGTGGTGTAACAGCATACTTCTGTGCAGATGTGGGTGGTTTTGCCACGGATGTTGTAACAACGGCAGGTGTAGAACCTTGTGTTGTCGTTACTACCGCCGGTGTCTTGGCGGGCTCAGGTACCTGATCATCTCCTACTTGCTGCTGCTGCTGGACTTGATGGACTTGCTTGACAAACTGATCTTGAAAAGAGGCACTTGATTGGTTGACTGCTTTGGCTGAATCTGCTGCTGATACAGTTTGGGTCTGACTAGGGGCTATGGACGTGGTTTCCTCGGGCTTGATTTGTTTAAGTTGATGCTGTTGTTGAAGTGCAGCCAGCTGTTGCGGCGTCACTGTGATGGTCTGCTGCCCGGGGGATGATGACGTACCCTGTAAGGCTTGTAGGGCTGCAGACGACACTTGTATGATCTGACCTGAAGGCAGTTTGAGTTGCTGCTGTAACTGAGCTTGTATCTGCTGTAACTGAGCCTGTTGCTGGGCCAGTACCTGCTGCTGCTGCTGAAGTTGCTGCTGCTTCTGTTGCAGGTTAGCTGGTTGTGCTGGAACCACGATCTGAGGAGTGATATGCCGGATGATCCGTGGACCTTGTGGAGTGTTAGCCACAGCAACTATTGGTGTGCCCGCGGCCCCTATTTTCTGTATAACTTGAGCTGTAGCCTTGGCAGGGGAGATAATCTTGGCAATTCCTCCTGCTCCGGATGTTGTCAGTACAGATATGGCACCCCCAGAAGACTGCGGTGAACTTACGATGACAGTTCCTGGAGTCAGTCCAGACAGAGAAGTTAGCCCGACCTGTGCCACACCTCCCAGTGCAGTGCTGGTCACAGCACCAGTAGAGCTGTTCACAAGAACAGTCTGTGGACGGACCTGGGCAGACTGCACCTGTATGGTACGGGCAGGAGCTGCGGAGACAACTTGAGCTGTCACACCAAGTTGCTGCTGCGACTGTTGTTGACTTGGGATGGTTATCAGTTGAAGCCGACCATCTGGTAGTTTGATGATTTGTTGACCTGTTGAAATGAAAGTAGATTTTAAGTTAAAATGTGTCTTCTGTCACAAGATCATAGATGCATCTGAGGAAATTTGAAGCCCAAAACAATATGCTTATTTGGAATGCGACCTACATGTAATCAGCATGTAAAATTTCAAAACTATTCACTGAACAATTCGACAAAAAAATTATTTTTACACAACTTTCAAATATTAACAAAAGACTGTTACTTTGAGAAAATGTGCTCTCTCGCAACGCTGACATACTATGCAAATAATGTCATGATTCCGAATCATCATGTAAAGTTTACAGTAACCCATTTCAAAGCGTCGAAATTTCACAAAAAAAGATTGTCTAGTTTCATTCAGTGAATATGACAAGAAAACGATTGATGCTTATATTACTGAGACAGTGACAATCCCATGCCATTCTTCGAAATTAGCCGGTAGCCCGAAGCACGTGGTCTGTAAAAATCATGTCGGGCGTGTAAATTTTGCAAGCTGACATGCCCGTTTAGACGAAAATGTAACATTGCCAACATGAATCGGAATGAAATCTGACCCAAAAATTAACGACAGCTAATTTAAAAGTAGATTTTTTTTGTTTATACATTGCCGGAAACAACTCTCAGTTTCAGAACAGACTGGTTGACAATTTTATTTGCCGTTTTCGAACAACGCTGGAGACAAAGGAGCAATATTTAGTATGAATCAATACCGCAATGTAAACCCGACTGAAGATCATTTCCGGTCTAATTTGTAACCTACGATGAGCTTTTTTCATTATTTCGAAAGAGCGTAAAAAAATAATTATGAAATAAACAGAACCCTAATTTTCAGACCCAATGACTGAGAATAAAGTGTCAACACATTCAAGTTCTTTATTTAATTATTTGTGATATTATTCTATAGAAAATGTAACTGTCTGTGACAATATACTTATTTGCCTAAAAATAACACTCAAATTACACATTAAAAAATTCAGGTCAGTAGAAATGTGTTCGGGTTAGTAAATTTTTGCCATTTAGTAGCACAAAATGTTTTTCGTGAAGACTGCCATGCTATGAAGTAATGACTCCAAAACTATCACAATGTTACGAATACCCCCAGAAACAATGTTGCTCTGTGGTGAATACCTTTAAAGACAGACAATCGAGCTGAACAATGCACATGTATGCAGTTTCAATACAGTCTGTCAAATGGTTGAACAGTTTGTTTGAATGGAGTTTTACGTCATATTTAGCATATTTTAGGCCATATATGATGGGCTGAACAGATATCAGCTTACGTACACATTTTAAGTATGACAAGATAGACAAGCGTAAACCTAACCTTATGGGCCCACATAAAAAAGAGGGCCGGACATTTACTGAAGTTCTTAGATTAACTTTTACCTGGCATTAGTCCCCTGACCTGCAGTTGACCATTGGGTCCCTGTATAATCTGTACATTCTGGACCGCACCTGTACCACCACCAGCCTGGGGCCGGATCTGTACTGCACCTAGAATGTAGAATGATCATGTTTAGAGTAAGGGTCAGGGACATTGTGAGGAGAAATGTCCATATGCCAGGGGCATTGGGAGGGGATATGTCCCTCTATATGCCAGGACTGGCACATTGGGAGGGGATATGCCCCTCTACACGATGGGACAGGCACACTGGGAGGTGATATGTCCCTGTATGTAGGACAGGCACACTGGGGTGGGGATATATCCCTATATATGACAGGACAGGGACAATGGGAGGGGATATGTCCCTCTATATGCCAGGACAGGCACACTGGGGTGGAGGATATATCCCTATATGACGGGACAGGGACACTGGGAGGGGATATGTCCCTCTATATGCCAGGACAGGCACACTGGGGTGGGGATATATCCCTCTATATGACAGGACATTGGGAGGGGACAAGTCCCTCTACATGCCAGATGAAGCAGAGCTGAGAAACATAATTTCACATTAATATACAACGAAATTCCATTTAAATGCCAGAAAAATAAAATAAAACTGACATATACAGGGTTTTATATATAACAATTCCAAGTAATATTTGACGCCATTTTCTTGATGTTATCCCGTGATGTTGTTGTTGCAAGGTAATGTGAAGTCACATAATTTTGTGCAGCAAATCCGACTTGTTACAATCAAATTTGTTATTCATCATCGGATGCTAATAATGCACCAAGTTCTAGTTTTAACGCAACATGGATCTCGGTTTTGTGCGAGATATGATGAAGGAGCCCCGACTTACTTTTTTGAGCATTCTGTTGTACAGTTGGTGTCAAAACTTTGGGTGGTAACCTGACTGCACTTAGGGTCTGAGTACCAGAGGGCATCGAGTTGACCACTGACACACCTCCTGTCAAGGTGACAGAGGGTTTGGGGGCCAGGGTGATTCCTGATGTGGCTGGACGGAGGGTGATGGTGGAGCCTGTAGAGCCAGGGATCTGAACCTTCACCATGGGACGTATACTGCCCGGAGATGACACCGGTATGCCTATAACACCTGTAATGAAATATATGATATATATATGTAAATAATATTATATGAGCATTTCCATATCTGTTATCTTCAATTTATGTGGTCTGGACTCTGAATAAAAAAATCTTTAAAAACAAGATTCAGAAAGGAGTTGTATACTTCATGGAGTATTTAAGGATGCCAGAAGGGAGGGGGTGTAACACCCCTATAGCATAAGCTCTCATGATCTGTTACCAATAGAGCTACTGACTACAGCTTGGCAGCGACAAAACTAGAATTTCAAGACGGCCTCTATATCCATATTGTGTGTAACATGTACAGTACATACCAGGTGTGGTGGAAACTTTGGGCTGGAACTGCTGCATCTTCTTGATGAGACCTCCTGGAGACAGGATTGTTGTCATTCCTCCTGTGGCGGACTTCAGCACGGAGCCAGGTCCCAGGGTAGTTATTGTCTTCAACATTGATGATGAACCTACTTAATATCAAAAGAAGATTTTTTTATACTTATTATTTTTCTGTATCTACCAATTGTTAACCAAATTAAAATAGTAAATAATCAAGGATTATGTGCAATATGTTTTGGTCGATTCGTTCCTACGATTTATTTTTACCGAAATTGTTTTCCTGAAAAAGTCCCTAAAACTGTCTGCTTTATATTCAAGCAATCTAAGGGCAGTGTTATCAACTAAAGCATGTTTAACTATTACAAATGAATACAAACCAGAAACTACAGACGTCATGCCAGTGGTTGTAGAGGGCAGGGAGACCAGTTTACCCTGGGAGTCCAGCAGGCGTTTCTGTTGCATGGCTGCCCGCTGTTGTTTGAGTTGTTCCTCCATTTGCTGTTTTATCTGGCTAGCATTCTGCTGGGCCTGCTGTGTGTTCAACTTGTCCTGCAGCACAGCTCTTTGCTTCTCAACCCTAGATAATTTCACAACTATGTTTATAGTATTATTTGGGAAATGCAGATTTTGGTCTTTTAAAAAATGTACAACAAAATAAGATCACTAACAAGCATAGCAAGTTTTGGAACCTTTACTTTGCAGATTGTGAAATCAGGTAGACTAGGGTTTCTGCCAGTTCAACATATATGACCAGGATAGGATGAGAATATCTGTAACATTTTATCTCCAATAAGAATTCATGTTGTCAAAAACGTGAACATGATGAGAAAATGCTTAATAATAGGTTATACAAATACTGAAATAGTGTTTCGACTGTATTTTGTTAGTCTTGGCAAATTCTTTAAAGCCTATTTAAACCCGTCAATTAGCAAAGTAAGAATGAATTTTATCGCCATCATTTACATTCTGGTCCGACTTCTTAGAGGGGTACAGTCTAAACAATTTAGTATGTTTCATGATAAACACACCATATCAACTAATATTAATCAAATATGGTGTAAGACCATGTTGTTCCGGTCTAACATTTACATTTACCATATACTTTGAATTGATTGCAGGGTTGTTTTTTCGGAAAAAGGGGAAGAGGCCCAGGCCCATCAATAGAGGAAAAAAAAACGTGATTTTTGAGTTAAAGGGGAAAAAATAAATGTTTGATTTCGAGATTTAGAGGGAACAGTGCAATGGGCAGAAATTGAAGATTTGGGTGTGCAAATATGCAAAAGAGATATATTTTAGATAAACTGTCTTCTATAAAGGTATCCCAAACATAATAATGCTGAGAAGAAAGTTAGAGGGGAAAATAATGTTAAGCAAAAAAATCAAAAAAAATTATTGTTCGTGTTTTTTTTGTTGGAATTAGTGTGAAAAAGTAGTCTGTTTTGCTAGGGAAAGGGACCGATATTCGGCAGGGACCGATATTGGGGCCGAATATCGGTCCTTGTTTATGAAGAAAAAAAGCCTTGGATTGGAATAACAAGAGGGCCATGATGGCCCTATATCGCTCACCTGAGTTAATTTGAACCAATACAAGAGGGCCAAGATGGCCCTAAAGCGATCACCCGAGTACTGGCACATTATCGAACTTCTTCGAAATCTTATGGTCATATATAATCTGTGCACGTTTGGTTAAGATTGTTCAAGAAATGTGGGCTCTGTTGTGTATAATAACATTGATATAGACAGTTTAAGACACTGACAAAGTTTGGTATAAAAGATCAAATACAAAATGAAGGTGCTAGAGAGTAACACCTTGGGCAGAGCCAAATGTGACCCCAGGGCTACATGTAACATATGAGAGGTGTGCTTTGTGGTTTTAGAGAAGATGATTTTTTAAGTTTTTCCCTATAAAAGTCTATGTAAAACGTGACCCCTGGGGTGGGGCCAAATGTGAACCCAGGGTCACCATTTGAACAAACTTGGTAAAGGACCAAAAGAGTATAGTAAATGCAAAATATTAAACCTCTGGCTCTTTTAGTTCCAGAGAAGAAGACTTTAATGTGTTTCCTATGTAATTCTATGTAAAACTGTGACCCACTGAGTGGGGTCAAATTTTACCCCAGGGTCACCATTTGAACAAACTTGGTAGAGGACCATAATCTAATAGTAAATGCAACATACTAAACCTCTGGCTCTTGCAGGTTCAGAGATGATTATTTTTTTCCTATATATATGTCTATATAAAACTGACCCCCGGGGCACGACCAAGTTTGAAACCCAGGGTCACCATTTGAACAAACTTGGTAGAGGACCATAAGCTTATAACAAATGCAAAATATTAAACCTCTGGCTCATGCAGTTCCAGAGAAGAAGATTTTTTTCAGTTTTTCCCTATACAGGCCTATGTAAAACTGTGAACAGGGAAGAAGATTTTTTTCAGTTTTTCCCTATACAGGCCTATGTAAAACTGTGACCACCGGGGCGGGGCCAAAAGTGACCCAGGGTCACCATTTGAACAAAATTTGTAGAGGACCATAAGCTTATAGCAAAAGCAAAATATTAAACCTCTGGCTCTTGCAGTTTCAGAGAAGATGATTTTTTAAGTTTTCCCCTATACATGTCTATGTAAAACATATGACCCTTGGGGCGGGGCCAAATGTGACCCAAGGGTCACCATTTGAACAAACTTGGTAAAGGACCATAAGCTTATAGTAAATGCAAAATATCAAACCTCTGGCTCTTGTAGTTTCCGAGAAGATTTTTTTATTTTTTTCCCTATATAAGTCTATGTATAACTGTGACCCCCGGGCCGGTGACAAATTTGACCCCAGGGTCACCATTTGAACAAACTAAGTAGAGGACCATAAGCTGATGCTACATGTAATACATGAGAGCTGCGTGCCATATCGTTCCAGAGAAGAAGATTTTTTTCAGTTTTTCCCTATACAAGCCTATGTAAAACTGTGACCCCTGGGGCGGAGCCAAATGTGACCTCTGGGTCACCATTTGAAAAATTTTGGTAGAGGACCATAAGCTTAAAGCAAATGCAAAATATTAAACCTCTGGCTCTTGCAGTTTCAGAGAAGAAGATTTTTTAAGTTTTTCCCTATACATGTCTATGTAAAACATGTGACCCTTGGGGCGGGGCCAAATGTGACCCCAGGGTCACCATTTGAACAAACTTGGTAAAGGACCATAAGCTTATAGTAATTGCAAAATATCAAACCTCTGGCTCTTGCAGTTTATGAGAAGAAGATTTTTAAAGTTTTTTCCTATATAAGTCTATGAAAAACATGCAAAATCTCAATATACAGACTTTGGACCCCCGAGGCACAGCCATTTTTGACCCCGGGGACTTCATTTGAACAAACTTGATAGTTTAGCCGTTGGCGGTCATATTAAAAGAAAAACTGTCGAAATCTGTCTGGAGGTTCTTGAGAAGAAGATTTTTTAAGATTTTGACCATATATGGTAATGGCGGCCATCTTGGTTGTCGTGCTGACCTAATTTTAACAAATCTAAAAAGCATTCATCTAAGGATCATCCATGTGAAGTGTGGTCAAAATTGGCCAAGCGGTTTCTGAGGAGAAGTCGTTTGAAGCAAAAGTTAACGACGGACGACGGACGACAGACGACGGACGACGGACGACGGACGAAGAGTGATCCCAATAGCTCACCTTTGAGCCTTCGGCTCAGGTGAGCTAAAAATACAGTGCAGACCATGTTTTTACTGGGCTAGGTACCCATAGGATTCAATACATTTGCCCTCAAAATAATTGCAGTTCATTATATAACAGAAGTAAGTTCTTACTTTTCTCCAAACATTTTGATTTCCCAAAGTTCCAACGTTTCCTCTGGACACCATGATTCTGTCACGCTTGGCTCAGTCAGCTTGGGGGAATCTGGTCTCTTTCTTTCTCTCAATCCACTTCTTTGTGGAGTGTATTTTTCTGATATTTCAATGAAAAAAGTACATGTACACACTGCAGTGATTGTGAAGTTTTATGTGCAAACTATAGGAAACACATTTTATCAAATGCATTTTATTGTCACATAAAATTTAAACACAAAGAAACAAATATGTACAAAATACAGAAACCCAATCAAATAGAACAAAAACTAATTTACTGTACATAGAGCTGTTAGTACAGTACTTATAATAATTTTAATTTATATACAAACATGAAGGTACATGATTGTGACCTATTGTTTGGGGCGCTTGTTTCAGCCAAAAAATTTTTTTGACTTTTCAGACAAAATACTATTCGTACCCAAATAAGTTGTATATCAGTGAAACAGACATTTTAGTGGTAAATAAAAAATACCTAACTTTTCAAATTTGACTGAGAAATAAAAATTCTGCTGCATTAAATTTTAAAAAATACTTATTTTTAGAATTTTTATGCGAAAATGGTTTTAAATTGTTGGATATTCGTAAATTAAGACAACCTGAAAGTTTTATTGCAAAATATGAAGGCTAACTAAAGTTATACGAAATGTCTTAATTTTCTGCTGTCCCATCAACAAGGAATTTACATGGGAAAGCACCATGAAAAATTTGTTTGGGCATAGATCTACATACTCTGGATTCGAAACATATCGTAAACCCAATTAATCCGCCGAACAAAAATTTACCCATGAATATTTGCGCGTACAGATAAGGGTATTCTAGTGAGGTTGCGCTAAGTTACGCACCGTCTTATGAATTTATCAAATCTAAGAAAACCTAGTATACATATCGTTGTTAATTTATTTATTTTGGGAAAATTATTTAAGATAGCTGGCTATTTCAAAAACGAGCTGAAAGACAATTCTGTATTCTATACAGTGATTCTGTTTTAGCTTTACTAAAAACGAACTAAATAACAAAAAAAATATGTTCAATTGACCGTATGTAAAACTGCGACAGTGACCTGACTCGGCAAATTAAAAAAATATATATATATACATATTGTTGCCGATTTGTTTATTTTGGGAAAAGTTTTTTTAAATTTAGCTGGCTAATTCAGACACGTTAAGAGCTAATTCTTTCTTCGATAAAGTGATGTCTATTTTAGCTTTACTAAAAAAGAACTAAATAACAAAATATCCGTTCATTTATCCGTAATAATTCGAAACTGCGACAGTGACGTGACACGCAAATTGTTAATATATATATATTCAGATCTTTGCCGATATGTTTCTTTTGGGAAACGTATTTAAGCTAGCTGAGAGATTATTCTTTATTCTATAAAGTGACTTCTGTTTTAACTTTAATAAACGAAATAAATAAGATGACCTTATGTGAAACTGCGACAATGATCATGTGACTCGGCAAAGTGTACATATACATGCATAATGATACATGTAAGTACATAAGTTAACATTAGGTAACTCGACTTGATTTTGGCTTCAGTTGTGTTAATCGTGTTATGTTCAATCACAGATATATTAGGTATGTGGTTCAATATAAACAGGATATTCATTTAGTGGTAGATTGTTCCATATTGCACGCCTGACCTTCTAATTCACACCGTTCGATACCGAATATACAGTACGGTTGACATGTCTGTGTCGGCATTTTGTATTTTGATACAATTCTGTTTTGTCACCATGTGTGCCAATAAACAGGATGTAATAATCGGTGGAATGTTTTCCTTTTTTGTTATTACACTCTTCCACGCCTAAGTCAGACGTGCGTGTCATACCGAATATACAAGGTGGTCGTGCGCGGTATTTCGGCATGTTGTCCCCTTAACAATCCTTAGAAGCAGTAACAAATATAATTCAAAGGGTTGTCTTGTGGTTCAAATAACAGGATGTTGGTGATCGATATAATATTTCTGTTTTGTTGCAAGTACCCAAAAGTCAAACATGTCATACCGAATACACAGGTATCGCATTGTTCACATAATTATAAAACACGTACATCATAACTGAATTTACACAATAATGGCAATACAAAGAAATAATTTATTTGAATATTGTACCGTAAATGAAACAGTAGTTTGACTTCTTAAAATGTATATACATTTTTATGAAAAATACTAAAGATTTTTTTAATGAATTTTCAATCAATTTCAACTACGTAATTTGAGAACAAAACAAAGGCTATACAGAAATCCAAGGCCATCAATCAGATCTTCACAATAATGGCAACACAAAGGAATAATTATTTTGAATATCGAAACATAAACAAAACAGTAGTTTGACTTTTTAAAATGTGTATACATTTTTATGAAAAATACTCCAGATTTTTTTTAATGAATTTTCAACCAATTCCAACTGCGTAATTTGAGAACAAAATAAAGACTATCAGAAATCCAAGGACATCAACCAAATCTACACAATAATGGCATTAAGAAGGAATAATTATTTTGAATATCGTACCGTAAATGAAAGAGCAGTTAAATTTCTAGAAATGTACATTCTCGATTCAAGCCGAAAACCGTAGAAAAAGAAAATCAACACAGCTATCGAGTGCATTTTCGCAGTTAAATTCCGAGTTATGTTATGAATTCCATAATTTTTTCAATATATTAAAAGCAATACATGCATATTTAAATAATGTAATATTTGAAATAGATCGCGTAGTAGTATGTTAATAATTCAGCTTTATGTCAGCATCAGCATTTCAGGATAATCGATCGCATCAAAAATGGCCACCGCGCACCTGGTACCCTGTTGTTTACCGCAGAGTAATCAGGGAACCAGCTTATTCGCCATTTGGCGGATAAATCGAGAATTAACAAGGGGCGTATAGGCAGTTTCAAATCCAAGGTACCTGTATATCCACTGTTTGAGCTGTACAATATTTATTTCTCAACCGATTTTCAAAACTAAGGTACCACTAAAAATACCAGTTCTAATGATATATAACTGAGTTACGTAGTATTTAAATTGCCCAAGCGTTTGCAGAAAAGCCTTTGGCTGAAACAAGCGCCACGAACAGTAGTGGTAAACGTCTGCCTAACATGCGGGAGGTCATGGGTTCAATCCCTGACCGGGTCATACCAACGTCTATTTAACTGGTACTAGTAGCTTTCTTGCGCGACGTTAAGCAGGGTAGTGCTAGGACTGGTCAGCCTGCTGTCCGAATAATATGACTGGGTGCTGTGGGTTTATGTTGTGTGTCTAAGGTGTGGTATTCTAATGAGACAGCACTTTAAAACTGAGCACAGACCTCACTGCTACAGGTAGACCCAGTCGGTGATCAGGGTTCGACACTAATGCAGGTCCGCTTGCCCGAGACCTCCTGATTTTCGGAAGGACCACCATTTTCCTAAAGATTGGTGGCCTGCCCGGCCGACTATTTTAAATTACGGACATTAAAAATATACATTATGTATATCCATCTCATGTAGTAGGATTGTACATATAGGAGCGTCCAGCGTTCGCATGACTGACTTTGTATAATGGGTTTTCTAGTTCTTAAAAAATCTGGAAAATTTTCAGAAACGTCTCTCTGCTACCAATATAACAAAAGACAAAGCTGAAAAATAATGTAAACAATGAACACTTACAGAACAACATTGTATATGTGTCTTTTTTTTACTGTAATTAATGTAATCTAGCTGTACATGTGAAGGACCACCTATCAATTAGAAGGACCACCAGTTTTCAATGGCAGGAAGTCCTGCAGGCTTCCTACTTATAAAGGTTAGTGTCGAACCCTGGTGATATGACTGAAAGATTGTTATGAGCAAAGTAAATCCTAATAAATACATACATATATATGGAATAATTACCTTTGGGCTGTTGAGGCACTCCCAGGGGAACTATTATTTTTCTCACAAGGAACTCCGAGCGTAATCCAAATGGACCAATGTCTCTTCTCTTTAGCAGCTCTGTTGTTGTGATCTCCGTTTCCGTAGAGATTGTGTTTGTTCCCCCTGCAGGTGCTTTCATGGCCATATCATCCCACCTGATACATGCCCAGAGCACTCGCAGATGTATGGCAGCACCGGCCAGTGAAAGAGTTGTCTGCATTCTGTACCTAAATGCTGTCCTAAATAAAGGTCTAGGACATGGGTATGGCCAATTGACATTGGTCATTTTGCAGTCATATTTAAATCCACTAACTTCTATTTTTCCAGCTTTTCGTGCCAATTTTCTTCCGTCCCATTTTTCTAAAACAAACAAGCTTACCTTACCAGAGGGTGATTTGAATTTATGAGCCACAGGTAAAGAAGACTTTTTCACTGTTTTCTTTTTCGAACCTATTTTAGACACTTTCAACAGATGGATTTTGTCCTTTGTACATCTGATTGCTGGCTTTTTCGACCTAAGATCTTCAACAGACATTTTCTCCAAAGCCTGTTTTATGAAATGCTGAGCTTGTGAGTATGTTAGCGTATGACCTGTCTTCTGAGCTATCAGCTGTGCCAGGTTGGCAGGTATAGATATTGTTGTAGTTTTCTTTAAATTTGGAGAACCTGATGCTGCTGCTGAAGTAGTAACAGTAGTTCCTGTTTTTGAAGAACTGCTGGTTACATCGTTCTTTTTTATTTCATCCTTATTCAAAGGCACGTGCACAACTTTAGGTTTATTTGCATTATTAGAGTTAAGATTCTCAGCAGCAGTGGCTCCAAGTTTCTTCTCTTTCTCCTCATCTCTGTCACCAATCACATCCACCTCCTCATCTTCTGTAGCACTTTTATTCAGATCGTCCTTCTCAGATCCTGGTTTTCCGTCCACATCAATCTTCTCTTCATCATCATCAACCTCCATCTGTACATCACCAGCCTCGTCCTCATCTAGATCATCGTCTTCCTCTTCTTGCTCTGCATCATGCCTGCACATGGCAGAGTAACATTGGTATCCGAGAATGTCCCCTACTTGACACAGGGGAGAATAACAACCAAACTTCACTGTTTTAGGCTGTATGTTTTTAGGTTTATCTACTTTTTCAGACACTGGTAATGAGATAATTTTCTTTTCAGGTGATGCTGACAAATCTTGTTTTTCTTTTTTTGCTGCCTCAAGTCTTGATTTCCACATAACCTGCTGTTCTATTCCCTCTCTCTGCTTTGTTTCTATTTCAGCAAGTTTTAACCTTCTCTCTAGTAAATTATCTAGTCTGGAGTAGGGTTTGGTCACTTTAGGATAGTATGTATGCTCAGTGATAGCTTTGGTTACATCTATCAGATCTACATCACACTTTTTAGTCAACAATGAGTATGCTTTCAAATTGGCCTTTGAAAAATTTCCCTGAGCAAATCTTCCATGTTTCATTTCTTTCTTCGACGGCGAAACATGTTCAATGTCTATGTCATCTGTTTGTTCAGTTTTGACTTCCTTTTGTTCATCAACCTCCATAGGTTCATCTTTTACTTCCGTTTCTATAGTAACTTCTGCTTCTGTTTCTATAGTTACTTCTGTTTCAACAGACACTTCTGACTCAACAATAATTTCCTCTTTTACTACATCTGAAATCTCTGTTTTGATATCTGCAGATTCTGTTTTCAAGTCTAAGTTTTCAGTCTTTACTTCAGACTGAATACTCTTAGTCATGTCCATAGCTTCATTTTCAAGTTTTATTTCTGCTTCAGCAGAATCAGTTTTTTCAAATTCTTTGTCAGGTTTGCTGCTTTCACTTGTTTCAATTTTATCAATTTCTTTCTTGATGTCGACATCATTTGAATTTGATGTTTCCATATTTTCAATTTCATTTTTCACATTATCTTTATCGTCGGATTCTTTCTTGTGATTGCCCGTCTCAGGTGTGTCATCTTAAAATGGAAATGTATTGTTCGTTTTGTACGTACTTCCCATTTATAGGTTACAAAAGACGCAACAAGTAAAGTCAATATGTTATCTTATTTATAAATTTCAGTTTCGTCATTTACGATTTTGGTCACCAGCACATGTAAACACAATGCATTTTACATTCCAAAAAATATGTAACCGGTGCAAAAAACATCAGATTTACTTCAGATGTTTTATTTAATATTATAATTGAATTGAATTGAATGTTGTTTAACGGCTCATCAACACAGTATAGGTTATTTAGAGCCGCCCCAGAGAGAGGGGAAGGATACATAGGAATCCGGGAACCTGCCCTACTCTTATTATCGAATAGATTCCTATGGTTCTTTAACGTGCTTGGAGGATAGACCGATACACGAGATCGCCCGGTTTACGTCCCCATCCGACGGACGAGGCTAAGGAAAAGTGTCTTGCCCAAGAACTTAATATTATAAACCATTGATATTAAATAAAGTTAATAGTTTCTTGGAATTCTTTTTGAATAATTATCTATAAACATTTAAACCCTAGGATAAATCAATCATTCCCGAAATGAAAAAAAAACTTGAAAATTGGTCCATAGTTCTTGATAAGATTTACAAGTTCAGGCTTTATTTTCAATGGTGGCTATCTTGGAAGTCGTCAACCAAATCTGTAAAAACTTGGAAGGACTTCGCCCCTGGACACCCAATGGAATTATGTTAAAATCATTCCTTAGTTTTTGAAGTAAATATTAAAGGATTGACAAGTGATTGCAATAGCTCACTTGAGCCACCGATGCCGGCGAGTTTCAAAAAAATCTGCCATATAACTTCCATTTCTCAGTATGTATCATAATGGTGAACTGTTCCGTACGAAATGTTTTGTGAAGTTTTTAGTTTACCTGGACTTGAGTCAGTATTGCCAAAGAGTTTGTATTTCCTATTCTGCAGTTTCCTGGCAGCAGCCCTCAGACCGACGGTATCCTGAGGCACAATCTCAGACTGGCGGCTATTACTGATCCAGATCCAGCCATGACCACCACTGACTCGGTACTCCTCACCTCTTTGCTTCCATACCTGGATGCACATCATCATATAAATGAGTTCAAGTCTAAAACTGCAGGCTAGGTCATAAAACGTAACTGAGGAGGACTTCACAGGTGATGGTGTGAAGTCAACCCATGTCTGGCATGGTTAGGTTAATTTAATCAATATTTATTCAGTAAAGTATAGTATACAATAAAATAGCACATAGACAGGACTTAATAAGCTTTCGACAATGTTATATATCAGAAATTGTGCAGGGATTCACTTGAAGGTTTCCTTGCGTGTTTTTATGTAACCTCAATTCAAAACGTTTTATTATGTTAGATTTGAGTGTAATTTTTTTTTAATATCCCCCCTCCCCACCCCTCACACCCACCCCCAAAACACATACAAACACATCCCATACCAATATACCTCAAAGAAAGATCTAGTCTGTGCAGTTCTTTAGAAACAGAGCTTAAAAAGTAAAGTACTTAACAAGATGCATTGGTCGTCGGAAAAGAAACAAATGTCTTCCCTTTTTCCCAAAAGGTTGATACATAAAAATTAATCCAGCGTTGAAGGCACCGCCATTGCATCACACAATTGACTATATCTCGCCCTCTACTAAATAAAATAGGGTGAAACACAAAAGACCACCTAGCCTTTATAGAACAATTTTTTACCAGGACAACAGAAGACCATTATTGCATATGTGTTATTTTTGTTCAAAAAGCAAAGAACAAGTACCTGATGTTTGAGACCCAGAGTGTATTTAATCCAGACTAAAGGTCGGGTCAGCTCGTCATCACCAAATTTTTTCTGTTCTTTTTCCTTTTTCTTCATTTCCTCTCTATCCAATGATGTGATTCGCTGCATCTTGATGTGGCCTATAATATCAAAGATCAACTAGTTTCTTCTCTTTAACATCCAAATATTTCACTAGTCAATTCATATAGAATATTCGACAGGCACTATGAGTTTATCTACTATATACTTGTAGTTTGTTAAATTTTGAACAACTGCTGAATTGTCTTAAGTAGATATTACTTGAAATGTCTAAATTTAGACACAATCTACTACACATACATGTAGATATTAATCAAACAAGAAACGTGGAAATTCCACTAAAACTAGGTTTTCTGAGCGGAAACTGTTTTTCTATTTTTAGTAACAGTGACCTTGAACTTGACCTCAGTGACCCCTATGCAATCCTAAACTTCTTTTATATATAAGGTACCTACATAGAAAGTTTGGTTTCAACATCTCATTCCCAACTAGTTACTAAGCAGAAACTGTTTTTCTATTTTTAGTAACAGTGACATTGACCTTGACCCAAAACTTCCTTTTGATATAAGCTACCTACACAGCAAGCTTCATTCTAATATCTCATTCCTTACTTAAGTTATTGAGCGGAAACCGTTTTCCTATTTTTAGTAACAGTGACCTTGACCCAGTGACTTAAAATGCAATCCCAAGCTTCCTTTCCATATAAGCTACCTACCCTACAAGTTTCATCGCAATACCTCATTCCTAACAAAAGTTATTAAGCAGAAACCCTTTTCCTATTTTTAGTAACAGTGACCTTGGAATTTTGGTGGGGACATAATGAGGAGAACTACATACCTAGGGCATCATTCCAGACAGGTAACATTAACACAGGCTTTACTGATGCCTCTAAAATGGACAATGCCAGTGTAAAATCTTCTGGTTTTGAACAGTGATGGAGTGCCTTCAGCCATGACTGTCTGTGGAGCTGCCAGTTGGGGTGGAGGAACGGCGCGGCTATGCTGCTCTCCAGCTGTGACAGACTCAGTCTCAGGGTGGAGATGGTCATGATTTTGTTACCGTGAATCGTGCCATTCCACTTGAACTCGCTGAGGTTGGTAAGGCTGAATTTGTGTGAGAGATAGCGCCGTTTGTCCCGCTCCTCGTTGTGTTGGTGTTTGTTGAGGGCCAGGGTTTGTGACGTATACTGATTCACATACTGCTTGTATGTACCATCAATACCTTTATAATATTAACAAATAACTAGTGAACAATCGTTGATAAAGGTAACGGCAAAATAAACATTATTATGAAATAAGGTACAGCAATATATACAGGTCACAGGGTTGGAATTTTATAAAAATATTTTTATTCAAACAATTCTTGCAAACGCATTGTGGTGAAAAGATGAAAGGAATCATTATTAAACAAAATTACCAACAAATCCAACATTTTGAATGCTGTGGAGAAAAATATTTATTCAGGATCTTCCACAGGCCGTTTAAGAGCATATTCCCCCTATCCCTTAATTCTAAAACCTAATTTCCCCCTACTCCTTAATTAACCCCATATCCTTTAATCTCTCTGCCCTATCTACTGAAAACACCAATAAATCTCCAAAATGCATTATACCTATCTATAAATAGCTCCTTGTAGGCTATACGTCTTAAAAATTCTTTCATTTCAGTTTTCGAATAAGCCCAGGGCTAGTAAACTGTCATTCGGGCTAGTAAAAAAATATTAATTTAAGTAGTCGGGCTAAAGGTAAATGTACGGGTTTTCATTTAGTATATAAAAATTGGAACTAGTGACGCAATTTTTTTTAATTTACAGTTAAAATATTCTTTAAATGGCATCTAAATAAATCGTAATCTGTAAAAAATATTGATCACCCAAAGGGTACCTCCCTCGCACACCCACCCCATGACATTCAAATTTAATTTCCCCTGTCCCTTAAATAATTTCTGTGGAAGACCCTGTTATTGTGCCTTATATTCCATGTAATGTATTAAATTGAGCTAGTTTCCCTTCAATATTTATTTATATACATAAAAGTCTTGAGACATGGTCTAATGTTCAAATTTATAAGAATATTGTATACCGAGTTTGAAGTACTGTTGTTGCTGGAAGATGGATGTGGAAGCTGCCAGTTTGCTGCGTGTAATCCTGGTGATCTCTCCGTCCTTGTTGATAACCAACACTTCATCTGAAGATGAGCTGGAGGATTTCAGACTAGTAGTTGTTTTCATACCCGTTGTTCCCATTACGGAGTCAGAGAATAACTTGGGTGTGAGTGAGCCAGTTTTTGATCTGGTGATTATCCGTCGGGCTTCTGCTGCTGCTGCCACTGCTGCTACAAGGTCGAGTCAGATTTTATAAAAAAATAAATATGATTTCATGATTACATTATCATTTTTCATATTCAAACAAATTTTGGACAAAGCATTAATGTAAAATGTTTACTCTTCAGTCATTACCATAACATAAAAATATTGCATATTTCCTCTTCCCCTTACATATACATTCAACATTGCTTGTCTTTTATAAATGGCTGTAATTTGTGTCAAACAGCCGACAAAAAGGTCATTTCTTTTTTCTTGTTTGTCATTCAATACCACAAACTTCAATAAGCATCTACTTTCAAAATGTTGATAACTTGTTGTTGAAGATACTTGTGACTGTAACAGGAAAGACTTTTTTTTTTTGTATAGGCCTTACCAACCCCTTTAACATTCAAACTCACACTAAATTAAATTGTATGGCAGCCACATCTTGAAGGTTAAAAACTAAGCTGTTTTTTTACACAGTGTACAGTGATTAGGATAGCCAATAAGCTATATGTGCCAAAGTCCCCATTGGAGTTTCAACGGGCCATTTGCGGTTCTAATGGGCTGGCGTAGCGCAGTCGGTAGCGCGGCGGATTTGTAACCGGAGGCCCCGGGTTCAATCCTCCGTGGTACCACTGAGTTCCGTCGGTGTGTTCTTGGGCAAGACACTTTACCTTAGCCTCGTCCGTCGGATGGGGACGTAAACCGGGCGGTCCCGTGTATCGGTCTATCCTCCGAGCACATTAAAGAACCATAGGAATCTATTCGATAATAAGAGTAGGGCAGGTTCCCGGATTCCTATGTATCCTTCCCCTCTCTCTGGGGCGGCTCTAAATAACCTATACTGTGTTGATGAGCCGTTAAACAACATTCAATTCAAATGTCATTCAGACATCCTTAAAATCAACAAGTTACTTTAATGCTGACATTGCCATAACACGACTCAGTGTTCAAATTAGGCCTGGATTTTAGTGAGACGTGACCTCTCTCCAAAGAAAAAACAGGGAAGTGACGGATAATAGGGAGAAGTGAGGGAGACAACATTTTAAGCGGTGATGAGGTTTCTCAAACTTACACATCTTCGAAAGATGCTTATTCCTATATGGCCTATATGAACAAATGTGTTTTGTTTCCCCATTTGTAATAGCTAAACACAACGAGGCACAGTTCTGCTGATGTTAAACTGATTGAATTATATCTTATAAAAAAAAAGGTTTTCTCCATCCGAAATTATGTACCTATCCGAACTACTATGACACCGCACATTTCCGGAGAGAAAATATTGCCGAAAATTCAGAAATATCAATTATGAACTTTTTTCATGTATTAATTTGTTCTGAGTGCCAAAAGGTCCGTCTTATCAAACAATTAAGGAAACGCAACTCTAATTATTATTCGTTGGTGTAATCACCTCGTGTCAATTATCTTCAACTTGTAGTTTCGATCCCGTTTTCAATCGAGTGTCAACCACATCTTTAACACAAATTAGTCTGACTGTAACGGAAGCTACGATTGGTCAGTAGATTATCTATACGCAAACTCATTGGATAAGGTGTGTGCAGTCTAATTTGTAAACAAGAATGGCGGGCGAGGTTAGACATATCCCTTCGTGTAAACAAGAATGGCGGGCGAGGTTAGACATGTCCCTCGAAGGGATATCATAAGTAGGCAAGCATGCTCCCCGCCAGTGTATAAGGCAGAAATTCAAGAACTGGGTGTGCAAATATGCAAACAGGGTGTGCAAAATAAGTTGCTAACACGCGTTACGCGCCAATTCGCGACAAGTGGGTGTCTCTGGGTTAATTTAATTTTACAGATAATGGCGAAAAAAACACATTTTAGGTCATATTTCTTCTATAAATGTATACAAAACGTAACAGTATTGAGAAAGTAAGAGTTTGGAAGTGTTGTTGAGCAAAAAAAAATAAAAAAAAAATTTTTATTTTTTTTTACCCCACCCACTCCCTCAAATATTGGCCGCGATTTTTCAAAAACGGCCGTGCTAAAGACGGCTGCACGGTTGGCTGGCTAATACACTGCTCCCCGCAGAGTTTCCGCTGGTATGGATCAAAGCAATTAATATAATCCCTTACCAGCGATGGTGTTGATGGGCCATTTGTAATTTTATGTGACTATGGCACAAGGCGCGTGCCTATCCCAATCACTGTTTGTACACGACTTATTTTATAACGGCTATTCCATTAAAACAAACATACATTTGAAATTGAGTACCCACACATAGATGCAAAATTGAGTTAAAAACCAAAATTTCAGAAGATAGGAACCCTATTTTCTGAAATTTTGTTTTTTAACTCAACCCATAGATGTTTATTAAATTGACTTCCTGATGTCCCGGGTATGTTTTAATGGAATAGTCCTAACTACCTTACCTTGACTGTTTTCACTGTCCGTTTTGTTGTCTTCAGAAGTTGGCGGCGATTCCTGTTTAGCCCTCTGGGGAGCAAGACTGATTTTCATTTGACCCCCATCTTTGTTTAGCACTACAAAGGTTGGTCCTTTATTTTCACCAGATTTTAAACTAGGACACACTGACTGTATATTCATGATACTCGATGTCTGTTTACCATCCGAGTTTATCACAATCACTTTACTCTCTGATGATTTAGGTGCCTCTGGTTCTGACACAGTCTTGTTTTGCAACAGTTCACTACCGTTCGAGTTATGATCCATGGATTCAGATTTGATAATTGCACTATTGCCATTTTCAAAGTTGTCTTTACCAACACTACATCCATTCTCTTCAGCAGCTTGGTTTATGACGACCACTTTAGGTTGTATTGATTTAATAATTTCTGCCTTTGTTTTGTCCAAGGCTGGAGATATGTTGACAGTGGTGACGGTTTTTGTTGTGGTGGTTGTAGTGGTCTCTACACTCTGTACAGCAGTGATGGTACCACTCTCGCTTGACGTCATAATCTCTGTGGTTTCTATGCTACTCATGCAATCCATTGTTTTGGATTCTGACATTGCCGAAGTCTTAAAATATAATACAAATAATCATTTACCACAATAAACATCTAGGTGTCATGTCATGATGAGGATCACAAAATACATGAGCAATTCCTTGCATCCAAAAGACAAGACTTTGTAATAAAATCTACACCATCCACAAACCAGAAGTGTCAACAGTTAAATGAAGCTAGGAGTTTTAATTGGTGAAAATACTAAAGCGAATTTTTTCACATTGTATTACGATTCATAGTGATGAAACCATGCGACATTTAGATCGGGTTGACGGTAAATAAAATCAACAAAGCTCTCAATTCAGGTATGTTTCCTCAGCCGCAAAAGGTAATCTGATTCATCCAATACTTACACAGAATATTACAATTCAAAACATGTAGAATAATATCATTATAAAATATAAATTATGTAAAACTAAAAAATGTGTCCATGGGACACGAATGCCCGCTAAAGGGTCATTGGTTCCTTATGAAATGGAGTAACAAAATGTTAAGTGTAATATTAAAACGCAAGTTATATTCTGCTTATGTAGATGCATGTGCATGTTTTATATGTGCTTTAAAAAGCTTAATTACTGTAAAAAAAAATCATCAACTAGACTTCATGGGCAACATTTAGGTAAAGTTTCATGAAAATCCATTCAGTAGTTTCAGAGGAGTAGTCGCTACAAAAAAAAGTTGACGGACGGACAGACAGACGGACACCGCACCACGGCATAAGCTCTGCTGATCTCTGATCAGTAGAGCTAAAAAGGAGGGATTACTTTTTATTATAGGAACTACATTCGACTACACCTCAGAGGCTTACATGTAATTAGTGGTGGTAAACCTATGAGAAGAAAACGTGTTCAGATGTTTCTAAATGAGGATTTTGTGTTGTCATTTTCATAACATGCTTAAAAACACCTACTTCGTGCAAATCGAATGATTATTTGCGGAGATATGGTCTTGTGAATACCAAGGCCAATAGCCTGAAATCGACAAAAGTCAGAGATATTTTTTTAAACTTTTACACTATGTCAATGGACATTAATAAAATATGCATTTTAGGTACAATTAGGATGATGAATATGCCAATTTATGTCTATTTTTATGCCAAAATTTATTTTTTAAGCACATTCTTCAAAATTGGTGGTACCATACCTTATTATAGTAGCGAATACGAGCTCAATAATGTCAAAAATACCGCTAAAATCAAAATTGATACTAGCTGAACGCTACCAAGTCGAGTTTGAATGATAAGGAATAATATTTTACCTTTTACACAATCTTCATTTTTTCACAGTATCCTATTTTAGGGGGCTAGGGGAAGATTTAGTGGTTTCATGCCTACCAAACCTGTTGCCATGTAGAAACATGTTGCACACATGCAACCCTACATGTTGATACAAAAAAAACATGCAATTGAACTATGTTTTTTTTGAAGAATGTGCTTAAAAAATAAATTTTGGCATGAAAATAGACATAGACACTGCCATATACCTTGCAATTACTCAAGAAAAACAATCACAAACACTACAGACAGACTTATGCACTCTTGAACATTGGGAAAAACAGTGGGACATGGAGTTTAACCCGTCAAAATGTCAAGTTATACACATCACAAGGTTAAAGAAACACATCGACACAACCTATTACTTACATTACACTAAACTTGAGTGTACCTCCTCTGCAAAATACTTAGGCCTCACTATTGCAGAGGACTTACAATGGAACACACACATCAACAACATCACCAAAAAAGCAAATCAAACATTAGGGTTTTTAAGGAGAAACATCAAGGTACATTCTGAAGATCTAAAGTCCATGGCCTATAAAACTCTTGTCCGCCCTCAACTGGAGTACTGCTCAAGTATCTGGTCACCTCATACTGAGACTGCCATAAACCAGATCGAAGCCGTACAGCGCCGGGCAGCACGGTGGGCAAAACAAGACTACAGACGGACCAGTAGTGTCACTGAGATGCTCCAGTCCCTACAGTGGAGAAGACTAGACCAAAGACGTATCGACAGTCGACTCTCCCTATGTTACAAGATCACAAATGACCTGGTAGCTATCCCTCTAGAAGACTACATGACGCTGACGAACAGAAGATCCCGACATTCACACTCGCTTGCTTTCAAATTAATTGACGCAACCGCTGACTACTACAAATTCTCCTTTTCCCCCAGAACAGTCTTCCACTGGAATTCATTAGCTCCTGACATCCCTATATTACCCAATATAGAACAGTTCAATTCTGCAGTCAGCAGAATTGAACATATCTCACCATAAATTCAATGTATGTTTTTATTTTTAAACCTAACATCCAAAAACTTCAATGTTTCTCTTAAATTTCTTTTAAATATATTTTTAAAATACTAACAGTCTTTGTCGGTATGACGACGCATGCCTAGGTCCCCAGCAGGGGTTTGGCATTAAAGGAAGATAGATAGATAGATAGAACACTTCACAAACACGTCATTTTAAACACGAAAAAAAATTGAAACTCAAAATTACGGCTTTTATAAGCAAAATTGGACTAAAAAAGCTCAAAACCTATGTAAACAAGAGGTCAATGACCTTGAAGCTCTACTGATTGATTTTGATTTCAGGAAGTAGTGACTACAAACTTGATTTTTGAAAATCTATTTTTAGCCGTGGCGGCCATCTTGAATTTCCGGCAGACCTGAAATTTTGCTAGGATCAATTAGACATCAAGAGCAACATTTCTGTGAAGTTTCATGAAAATCCGTCAAGTACTTTCAGAGGAGTAGTCGCTACAAGTTTTCATTATATAACTCTATGTAAACAAAGATGGCCACTGGCAGCCACGTTTAACGTCGAATCAAAATAATGTTTAACTCGGATAACCATCATGTCATGCTGATCATTTTAGAAAAAGTCCCATATCAATATCTCTTAAAGTTTTCAAGAAGTCGTCGCTACAATCTTCTTTTTTTTTAAATCTATTTTTAGCCGTGGCGGCCATCTTGATTTTCCGGCCGACCTGAAATTTTGCTAGGATCAATAAGACATCAAGAGCAATATTCCTGTGAAGTTTTATGAAAATCCGTAAAGTAGTTTCAGAGTGGTAGTCTCTACAAGTTTTCATTATATAACTCTATGTAAACAAAGATGGCCACTGGCAGCCATGTTTAACGTCGAATCAAAACAATTTTCGACAAGGACCAACATCATGTCATGCTGATCATTTAAGAAAAAGTCCCATGTCAATATCACTTATAGTTTTCAAGAAGTAGTCGCTACAAACTTGTATTTTGAAAATCTATTTTTAGCCATGGCGGCCATCTTGAATTTCCGGCCGACCTGAAATTTTGCTAGGATCAATTAGACATCAAGAGCAACATTTCTGTGAAGTTTCATGAAAATCCGTCAAGTAGTTTCAGAGGAGTAGTCGCTACAAGTTTTCATTATATAACTCTATGTAAACAAAGATGGCCACTGGCAGCCATGTTTAATGTCGAATCAAAATAATGTTCGACTCGGATAACCATCATGTCATGCTGATCATTTTAGAAAAAGTCCCATATCAATATCACTTATAGTTTTCAAGAAGTAGTCGCTACAAACTTATTTTTTAAAAATCTATTTTTAACTGTGGCAGCCATCTTGAATTTCTGGCCGATCTAAAATTTTGCTAGGATCAATTAGACATTAAGAGCAACATTCCTGTAAAGTTTCATGAAAATCCGCCAAGTAGTTTCAGAGGAGTAGTCGCTACAAGTTTTTACTATATAACTCTATGTAAACAAAGATGGCCGCTGGCAGCCACGTTTAACGTCGAATCAAAACGATTTTTGATAAGGACCAACATCATGTCATGCTGATCATTTTAGAAAAAGTCCCATATCAATATCACTTATAGTTTTCAAGAAGTAGTCGCTACAAACTTGTATTTTGAAAATTTATTTTTAGCCGTGGCGGCCATCTTGAATTTCCGGCCGACCTGAAATTTTGCTAGGATCATTTAGACATCAAGAGCAACATTCCTGTGAAGTTTCATGAAAATCCGTCAAGTAGTTTCAGAGGAGTAGTCGCTACAAGTTTTCATTAGATAACTCTATGTAAACAAAGATGGCCGCTGGCAGCCATGTTTAACGTCAAATCAAAACGATTTTCGACAAGGACCAACATCAAGTCATGCTGATCATTTTAGAAAACGTCCCATATCAATATCACTTATAGTTTTCAAGAAGTAGTCGCTACAAACTTGAATTTAAAAAATCTATTTTTAGCTTTGGGGGCCATCTTGGATTTCACATTAACATGAATTTTTGCTAGGATCAACTAGACTTCATGGGCAACATTTCTGTAAAGTTTAATGAATATCCATCCAGTAGTTTCAGAGGAGTAGTCGCTACAAATAAAAGTTAACGGACGGACGGACGGACAGACGGACAGACGGACGCCGCACCACGGCATAAGCTCTGCTGATCTCTGATCAGTAGAGCTAAAAACTATAGAAAACTTACTTTTGAGTTTATTTTACCAATTGTTATCGGAAAAGTGTCCATAGGTATGAATCTGAACGGGTCCTCTCTTTTAGGTATTATACCACTAATTATTTCCCCCATAGACACCAATGTTAAAGTGTCACATATTAATGATTTGCTGCAAAATGGATAATGCAGCAGTGTAATGTTCATATAGAAAACTAATTTTTTCCACTTGAAAAATCGCCAGAAAAGGTGGGGTCACATGTAAGAAAGTTCTTGTTTGTTTACTAAACAGGTCAAGGGTACAGCTGTTTTCATCGATTGTTTTCATTGCTCACAAGGTGTAAGCACAGAGCCGAAATTTCGAAAATGTCCATCAGTGATCCAGTAAAAATTATTAATACGCTTCTTATACATACAACCACAAAATCGAATAGGAATGGGCAGTTTTCCCCTACTTATAATGCCTGTTTCATTAAAAAAGGAGGGATTACTTTTTATTATAGGAACTACATTCGACTACACCTCGGAGGCTTACATGTAATTAGTGGTGGTAAACCTATATAACTCTATGTAAACAAAGATGGCGACTGGCATATGCTTAATGTTGAATCAAAATATTTTTTGACAAGGAACAATTTTAGAAAAAGTCCCATATCAATATCACTTATAGTTTTCCAGAAGTAGTCGCTACAAACTTGTTTTTTAAAAAATTATTTTTAAGCTGTGGCGGCCATCTTAAATTCCGGCCGACCTGAATTTTGGCTAGGATCAACTAGCCATCCAGAGCAACATTCCTGTCAAGTTTCATGAAATTCCGTCAGGTAGTTTCAGAGGAGTAGTCGCCACAAGTTTTTCCTATATAACTTTATGTAAATGAAGATGGCGCCTTTTGGCCATGTTTGACATCCAATCAAATGAACTTTGGTTAGGACCAACTACTTGTTGTGCCAGTCATTTTGGTAAAAGTTCCAAATCAATATCACTTATGGTTTTTGCGGAGTAGTCGCCACAAAATCGCATTTTTAAAATCTATTTTTTGCAGTGGCTGCCATCTTGAATTTCCGACCGACCTAAATTTTTGCTAGGATCAACTAGACATCAAGAGCAAATAGCCTGTGAAGTTTCATGAAAATTCGTCAAGCAGTTTCAGAGGAGTAGTCGCAACAATAAAAAGTTTACAGACAGACGGACGGGCGACGGATGCCGCACCACGGCATAAGCTCTGCTGATCTTTGATCAGTAGAGCTAAAAACTTGAATGTAAAAATGGACGGACAGGGTAACACTATATGCCTGCACCACTTTCGTGGTGGGGCTTAAAAAGTATCCTTACAGGACTGGTATCCATGTTCTCATGAGCATCTCCATTAATGTTCTGTACATCTTTTGACTTTTCTTCTTCCTCTTTCTTGATCCTTTCTTCTTCTTCTCTGGCTTTCCGTTCCTCTTCCTCCTTTGCTTTTCTCTTCGCCCTATCCAACTGAATTTTCTCCAGATTTGCTGGTAATGTAATGTTATAATAATCAGACTAATTTAATTATACATGGTCAGCTTTTACACGAAAATAAAATTATTTTTTAACAATCCTCATATATCAGGATCAACGAAAGCAAAATATATCAAAGTGAACGAATGCAAAACTTCAAACATTTTTTAATCTGTTTTTAGTATTGTCCAATCTGAGAAAAAAACGGAGACTACTTAAATTTTTTGATAGTTCTAAGCAGTGTATTAGCCAGCCAACTGTGCAGCCGTCTTTTGCACGGTTGTTTTTGAAAAATCAGCCATCTTTGCACGGTCGTTTTTGAAAAATCACGGCATACATTTATAAAAGAAAAGAAACTCGTCCTGCTCTGATTGTAAAAGTTCATAAGTCAAAGTAATCAGATACCATCACTTAACACTATTATATTTAAATAAAACAAAAGGAAACATCATAATGTGTTATTTTTTTCTTTATATAAATCAATGAAAATTATGAAACTTTGACCAGTATTATAGATGACTATATTCATATTCACATTCTATAGTTCACCAGTCACCTAAAAGCTGACTAGTGCCCTTAAATATTTCCCCCGCGAAAATGTTATTTGTATAACATCAAATACCGTAACCTTCGCGCTCCGTGAAATTAGAACGGGAGCCGCATTTTAGAATGTCTCAAAACGGAAATGCGTCAATTTCACAATATCCGGTAGACTTTAATTGCATTTTATCGCTAAATAAACAGAGTTGCGACCATTTACTGCATTTAATCGCTTAATAAACTATTAAAGAACTATTTTCTTTGCTTTTTTTTCTACTGAAATGTTACTCGTCCTCTCGGACGACCGATTCATGGGTTTCACAATATGAGCAGACGAGTTGAATTTCCCTGTCCTACACTGTTTGCATATTTGCACATCTAAGTCTTGAATTTCTGCCTAATACACTAGTTCTAAGTGTGTTCCATACGTACAAAACACTTCAGGAAGAACCACATACCAATTTCAATTTCTAAGGCTGACTTTTTGTTGTTGCGGTGTTCATCCGTGAGCTTGATTGTGAGGTTCATCTGACGGGTAATTTCATCTTTGAGATCACTGATAATAAAGCAAAGTTCCCTCTCGTATGTGGACCTGTCAAACACCTCTAACAGCTCCTCTATCTGACCAGGCGTGCTGTAGTACCAGACTTCATTGTCACCTTCGCTGTAAACACAAATTTGATGAACAACACATTGTGATAAGGTCAAATAAAGCAGTATGTTTAGGTCCTGTTTCCCAAATTCCTATTTCTCCATTGCAAACCTTATTACTATTAGGAACTTGGATAAAAACAATATAAACTAGAATAGGGACAGGGATCACTCTGGCCCAAAACCATTGGGAGAAAGGTCTCACTTTTCAAAATTGTGATTTTTACATTTGCTAGTGCGATTTTCGCATCTTGTTTACTGAAAATTGGTAGAAGTAATTTGTATTCCCATTTAACATTTTTGGATGAGATACATTTGGAAAAAAAAACGAGAGAATCTCTTCAAATATTCCCTTAAAGTGGATCGATCCCTGCCTTCACTATCACATTCCCTTTCAGCCGTTGTGTGTCATAATTTATACAGTTCCTAGTCTTGAAAAAAATAGCAGCATTTTTACCTTCACCTTTAACCGACTTATGGCTTCTCGTTTCATCGTGGGCAATGCTCATGTAAAGTTTGAAAAATACCTCTTAAAAAGAACTAAAGTTGTACGTATTCAGAAACTAGAAATGTGTCCATAGTACACGGTTGCCCCCCACTTAGGTCATTATGCCATAGCATTTTGATAATGAACATAAACACTGATAAACACGTTGAACTTAGGTGTGCGTCTTCGTTTGCTGGTCAACATTCTTGTAAAGTCTGATGACCATGGGTTAAATAGCTATGGAGGATCACGCGACACAAGTTTTTTAACCCCTATTTTGACTAAGTCAAGTGTCATAACTCTGCGGTTCTTGGTCCAAAATGAAAACAGAGGTGCGCATCTTCACTTACTGGTCAACATTCCTCAAAGTTTGGCGACTATGGGTTAAATAGTTATGGTGGATCGCGCGACGGACGTATGTACGGACAAGTGCAGATATATAGGCCCCCCGCTCCTCCCCAAGTGGAGGCATAAAAAATAGAGGTTGTTTTTAGTCAAAATAGATCGTCTCTGCCATTGGGGAAGTCATAAATCTGCCAAAAATCATTTAACTGGAACAGGGCGATGACATGCACAACTAGGCTTGGTACTGATCATCCATGCAAAGTTTCAATGAAATCCGGCCAGGGGTTCAAGGGAGCTAGTCCTGACAAAGTTTGTGACGCACAGACAAAAACAATGGGGAGACATAATTATTGATAAAAAAAGAACATTTTAGCAACCAGAACCTTGACGTTCAACATCTTCTTCTCATCATGAGCAATGCTTTTAAAAATAATGCTTGGAATGGATAGACCTCAAGTTATCTAATGTTTTTGCCTTATATTGTTATCCATCCTTTTTAAATCATTACGGCATGCGGCAATCTTCCGATCTCAATTTTCTGTACATATCACACTGTCTATGGATAAAGTTCTGAATTGGTTGTCCACCTTCCTAAACATTTCTGATTTGGGATTTGATGATGTTGATATATTTGTTCCATGTTTCAGCCAAGGGCCTTATTACAAAATTACAAAGAAAATGCACAGTATCACGTATGGCACCTTGATATGTTTATTATGGCAGCTATAACCTTGATAAATATTGATGTTCCTTCTCCTTTTCTTTGTGGAATGCCAGCAGTGTATTAGCCAGCCAACTGTGCAGCCGTCTTTTGCACGGCTGTTTTTGAAAAATTGCGGCAAATATTTGAAGGTGTGGGTGGGGTAAAAAAAAAAAAAAAACTTCCAAACTGTTACTGTCTCAATATTGTTATGTTTTGTATTCATTTATAGAAGAAAGATGATCTAAAATGCACCTTTTTCACCTTTATCTGTGAAAATAAATAACCCCAGAGACACCAACTGGTCGCGAATTGGCGCGTAATGCGTGTTAACTAATTGTTTTGCACACCCTGTCCACATATTTGCACACCAGGTGGTTGAATTTCTGCCTAATACACTGAATGCCAGCGATATTTATTCACCCTTTTGGGAATGGTACTGGTACCCATTCAATTGGAAAAAATTGCGTTATTTTGCCTGAAATTGGAAATTGTTCACTATCAAACAAAAATCAATTATTGTATGCTTGAATACTTTACAAACACATTCTCTTGTAGTATTTCATTCCCATCAACTAAAAGAATATATACCCCCTTTCTTCTGTTTAAAGTTTCGCTCTAAATATTTATTTAATTTTTTTTTGGTTTGGGAATTTTTTCACTTAAATTGGGAAAAAAACATACTTTTTGCCATTGGGAATGGTACCGTTTTTCGGTACCACTTATATAAGGAAAAAAAACACTGAATGCTTTTACGAACACAAGAAATCCGTGGATTCACATGTCTCACCTATTACGGGGGCTGGACTTAAAAATAAAAAGGTCAAAGATGCTTAAATGGAAGTTTGTAAACATTTTAGTAACTAAAAACAATCGAGTTTGCCGTTGCTGAGATGACATTTAAGTGCATTTGTTTAAAAACAGAATGTCATTCTATTAAAAACAAGAGGCCCAAGAGAGCCTGTGGATGCTCTACTGGCTAAAACGGCTCTTATATCAAGGGTTGTCGACATAAAATTCCCATCAGTAGTTTTTTTAAAACATTGCAAAAACAACAGGGATAGGATGACCTTAGATTGCTCACCTGGTAATCATGGGCAATAAGTCAGCTGTGTCTAGTCTGGCATGGGCATTTTTTAATTTGTCCCACTTTCTTCTATGAATGAAATTTCATAAAAAATGTCAAGGGGCCGTTACTATATCAAAAATCAACGAACCGGGAAAAAAATGCAATAGGCACAGCAATGTTTCCTGCTAACACAGCGTTAACACCAAAAAAAAATTAAACAAAAAAATATATATATAAAATAATTAAAAAATAAAAAAAATAATAATAATAAAAAAAGGAAAAGGCAAAACATCTGGTAAAGTTTGGTAAAGATCAGATGAAAAATGAAAGCCCTATCCTATTAATGAGGCAAAATATAGCATTTTTAACTAAATCAAGTGCCATAACACCGCTGTTATTGGTCCGATCTGACTGGTTTTCGAACTTGTGCGAGCTTTCATTGATATTAACAATCTGCTTAAGTTTGGTAAAGATCGGATGAAAAATGAAGGCCTTTGGCCAGTAGAGCTTAAAATCATCAGCTCGAAAAAGTAGGTCAAGGTCATAGATGAAATCCAGGCATCCAAAAAAAAGATGCACTACCGAAGACACAACTATGTCAAATAAAATATGTTTTCTTCCAAAGATTAAGCTATAAATTAGGTTTAAAACATCTAGTGCATAATTCTAGTTCATGAGAAAGTGATGTAAATGTAACAATTAAAGTTATCTGCCCTTGCTTGGAGGGTCAAGGTCATTTCCACATTTGCTTTGTCACGTTGCGATGTACCACTCAATATACAACTATAAGCAAAGTTTTAAAGGTCTAGTGCATACAGTATGTGAAAAAGTGACCTAAACGCAAAAGTTGAACCTAAAAATTAGTAAGTTATCTGCCCTTTGCTTGGAGGGTCAAGGTCACTTACTCATTTGCTTTGTCACGTTGCGATGTACCACCCATGATACAACTCTAAGCAAAGTTTGAAAGGTCTAGTGCATACAGTTTGTGAGAAAATGACAAACGCAAAACTTGAATGTTGACGCCGCCGCCGGAAAAGCAACACCTTAGTCTCATTTTTTCTTCGAAAAGGCGAGACAAAAATTACTTACACAACTAATCTTCTTGCAAGAAACCAGTATTTGCGGCCATGTCTATCAAAGCCTAGCGGATCCTGTCTGCATAGTAAACCACCTTTCTCTGCCTCTGATACACAATCTGTAACACCTGACACCTTAAATGAACAATTTCAAATAAATTCCATAAAACGCTCATGATTTTCTTTTAAAAAATATTTGCTAAGAATTTCCATTGATAACCATTTCCTGATGTAAATAGTTTCCCTTTCTGTGGACAGATATTCCAATTATTGACATAGATAATAGCATTTAACATACATGTATCATGTTAATGTCCAAGCTGATGATGAGCACAACTTACTTTGAAGAAGGACAAGTTCTGTCGTTTCCCCCAACTGCATGTATGTATTTAGTTACAAATTTAAGAAGTATATCATGGTAAAGCTAATTTATTTGAAATGTGTAATAAAAATTATGTTGAAACATATCTACACATCAAACAGTTGCAGCACTTTATTATTAACATCCCGCCAAATACTTAAGAGCAGATTTTTATTTTTTTCACATTTCAGACCCATATTTTTAAAATTCCATATGACCATGATGACTGACATTTCTTACAATATTTTCTTCTTGTTTTTAAATGTACACAGCTGTGCATTACACCATTCAAAGTTCACATTCATGACCTGGTTTTTCAATCTATCTTTAAAGCACGGATCTATGCGAGAATGATTGTGAGCATCAAGAATTACCTGATGTGCTCTACAGACGCTACACAACCAGTCATCATCAGGAACTTCTCCCAGAGGTGGCTCAACACACGTCAGATGATACACCGCTGAACATGTCTCACAACACAGCAAGTCACCAAGTCTGAAATAATGCTCAATAGATATACAGACAGTTATCCTTAATCCTTAGCATTTTTACTGAGAAAAAAAAAAAATGCAATGTCTAAGACTTCTGATAATTATTAATATAAATGCCTTCCAAAAAATTAGGATTTTTTTGTTCACTAGCCTGTATTATTATATAATCATTTGGACTATTACGACTTTCATTAGCCCAAATTAATATTTACTAGTTTTTCACCTTCGGGCTAGTGCTAATTTCGAACACTGTAAATGTAGTTTCAATATATAAACTTATGCCGACTGAAAATATTACCTGTGTTTACTGTAACCCAACAACGCCAACTCCTCTGGTGTTGTTTTTTTTTTTGAGAATAAAAAAAAAAATCTGAATTATTGCGACAATTGTTCAGTTTGTTTGCACTCGCCAAATAACTGCGCAAAAAACAGAGGTTTCTTCTACTGAAATAAATCGCTATCTAATTATCTCGAGCTTAATAACTTCATTTATAAAAAAAAAATGCAAAAAAAAATAATAAAAAAAGTCAACCTTCTGACTCCGAGGAAATAGAACGCATAAACTTGTCAGGATAATGTCTTACACCATACTTTGTACTAAACTTGTTAATCATTTTATAAGAAACTACACCATCAAAACAAACACAACTCTTTACAAGAAAAAAATACAAAATCATATTTATATATACATATATTTGCTAAATGGTCAAACTCACTTATGACAACATCGGCAATGGTCATCGTAATGAATGTTTCCTTCATTTAATATTTCCTCCCGCACTCTGTTGGTGCTTAGAAATAAGTCTGTCAGAGTTTGAAGCACTTTTAACCGTTCTGAAACACTAACAAAGGGAAATTCTGGCATTTCAAGCACTGCTATAGTTTCTTGGCAATCAGCTGCTGAGTTTCTATCACTTTCTAAATATGCTTTAGTCACCTCAGGCCAAGTCATGGAATCATTGAAGAAAAATGAAATGTTGACACTGTCTTTTGTATCTGATGGACCAAATGTTGTACTATTACTATCTTCTTCTCTTAATATTGCTTTTATCAACATAACATGAATTTCTGAGAGAAGTGTACATTGTTCTTCGCCAAGCAGAGCTGCACAGAAATCTTCAAATGTATATGGAGACAATCTTACTATAATTCTAAAATGCCGTAATACTTCATATATCCCTAAACATTGCATCAAATATTCAGATGGGAGCAGTAAGTCAGTTGAACTTGGAGGTAAAACTAAAGGGGGTACTTCAACATCATCTGGGATATCTGGACTTTTTGGACGGCGAAAATATACTACTTTTCTTCTTCCGGAATTACTGCTACAGTTGCCTACACTTTCAACACTGAAGTCGGAATCAGAATCTTCAGCATCATGTAATGAAATGTCTGA